>CM039442.1:23891745-23907394 GCA_022388445.1 Zophobas atratus | reverse complement strand
AAGTTGCCAATTTCTGGTCGGAATCACTTCTGAATTTCACACCCAAAATGTGGCAACATTATTGTAAACACTGCGAACAATTAATTCCTTCAGATTGGAAAAAAACATGGATAATTTTTTTGTTGCCAATATTCCTCCATTATTTCTTTGGAAGATTCTGAATTGGGATCAGATTTTGATGATTCAGATTCAAAATTTGTTGTAATTATTATTATTTATTTATTTATTTATTTATTTATTTTTTGAATATGTCCTAAAACCAGAACTACGCTATCAATATACATTTCAGTTAACGTTTCATAACTATTATGTAAGTGTTCGATCTAAAGTGTTTCTTCAGTTATTTGAAAGATGTAGCAAACTCCCAGCAAAACTCGGTTGTGATCAATTATAGTCTAAAGTAGATTCATTATGAAAACCACAATACTGCCAACTCAAATGTCAGATTTTCTTAGATTTTGGGAATTTGAAACATTAGTGGACGGTATATACACAAAATGGAAAAAAAATCCGGTGTTTACACTATAATATATAATAGTTTAACTAATTTGATCCTCCCAGTCTTTCCAGGAACCCGAATGGGGTAGATGGGACAAATTTTGATTCCGTCCTCTTGGTTTTCTTGTATGTTGTCTGTGCTAAACGAAGTACCGTTTGTAGTTACCGCCAATATTATTACATGTCACCGTGTATGTGTACTGTTCCATGTTGTTTTTTGGAAATCAGACTGCAGTGTTTCATATTTTCTCAAATCAATTATATCACTAGTACGGACCATGATTTTCCTTAATAGTATCAACTGGTTATTTTTTTTTTTTTTTTGGAAGGTTGACTTTGATTGATTTGACAAACTTTCTGGTAATAATTGTGTGATTTTTGAGAGTACTAAATTTCTCTTGTAAATTATCTTAGAAAATTAATAGAATTACAATTCGTTCCATGTTCAGTCTTCAAATAAAATAACATCAGTTCAAATTTTCTTTCAGCGACAATTTTTCCGTTATTTATTTACTCATCCATAAAATTAAACATTACGGAAAAAAGAAATTTGTGCTTAGCGATTTTATCTTGTCTGGTAATTTCGAAAGTCGTTTTATGAAGACTTGTTTCAAGCTGCAACAATTTTTCAATTTGCTTTATCACAATAGTTTGTGATTTATTGTTGTCTAGACTAATTCATTCCGTTTTAATGTACCCATGGCCATTATACAACAATGTTTGTTGCTAATTGCGACTGGTAATGAATAGAGTTGCCACTAATTACAGTTAATTCCAGTTATTTAAATTTAATATTACAGTTATGTCACCTAGGTTTTACAATGCTTAAAGCAGTCCTATCAATTGGGTGGGTCTTTGTGGTGTGCGGATATTTAGTGCGTCAATGATTTGCTGCAGTTTTTTCATGCAAAAATATCAAAGGGAAGGATTTAAAAATGTAAGTAAAAACATAGTTTCCTTAACTTAAAAATTCCACCAGTTTATATTTTTACAGACAACAGTTTTTATTGAAATATTGTTGAGGCAAGCATTCTTTACACGATTTGATGACAGGTCTTTAAACATACCGATGTATAACAACGTGATAAAAAAATAGCGCACTAACTCTGTGACACGTTGTTATATATTCAGCAAAGAAAAAATTATTTTAAAAATCTGTTTCTTTAAACATTCTATTCAGTTTTTTTTTAAGATTTCGCTGTTCTGTTTTTTTTTTTTTGACATGCTTGATATATGGAAATCATATTCAGTTTCTTTGATAACAATTTTTACTTCCCGAGCGTAAGCAAAGGAAGTATTGTAATCGAGTCCGTCGGCCGACTCTCTACTTTTACGTTTTCTCGATCTTTCATGACCCCTAGAAGACGAAGAAATAGGTCTCCCATTTCCGTCTGTCTGTCCGTCTGTCCGTCTGTCCGTCCGTCTGTCCGTCTGTCCGTCTGTCCGTCTGTTGTCACGGATTTTTATTAGACAGATAATCTCCGAAAGTACTCGACCGATTGTTGTGAAATTTTGTACTTATATTAAGAATATCATGTAGATGGTAAAACGCTAACCAAAATTTGTCGAATCATCCCCACCACTAAAGCGATGACGTCACTTCAAAATTGTACATAGTAAATGGGTTTTCAATTGTATAAAATAACATAGTCCTACACATGTAGTTTACAACTCTGAATCGACTTTTCACCCGAAACGTCCAGATTTTTGGAAAAAAAATCAAAATTATAAAACAACATTTTGAAATTTAATTTTTAATCTGCTAACCAGAATGCTTTGAAATGTTGCAGATGTTTTAAGGCTATAAAGAGCATCATAAATCTTTAGTCAAAAAATATTTGCTTATCCCCTCCAAAAACTTGATGACGTCAGCTCAAAAGTTTGTGGAATAAATCATATCTAAAATGTACAACATATGATGAGTCTGTACTTGTGAACTATCACTCCATTAATATTTTTTGGATTTGCATATACAGGGTGACTCAAAAAAATTAATGAATGCGTAAATATATTTTATTGATTTAATCAGGAACTACAAAACCGAATGCTCTGAAATCTTGCAGATGTTTTAAGGTCATAAAGAGCATAATAAATGTTTAGTCAAAATACATTTGCTTATCCCCTCCAAAAAATTGATGACGTCAGTTCGAAAGTTTGCCGAATAAATCCTATCTAAACTGTACAAAATATGATGAGTCTGTACTTGTGATTTATCACTCCATTGATTTTTTTTTGGATTTGCATATACAGGATGATTCAAAAAAATTAATGAATGCGTAAATTTATTTTATTGATTTACTCAGGAACTACAAAACCGAATTCTTTGAAATCCACTGCGAAAAAAAAAACATAATAGGCATGCAGTCGTCACGTTTCCGACAGCGAGGGAAGTACTGTCTAAACTCTTTAGACCAATTTTTCTAATTTTCCATCATTTTACACTAAATTATGAATTAATATAAAATATTCACAAGAACCGTGAACTTTCCACCACACTTTTCGCTAATGTTTTAAAAAAATTTAAAGCACCGATGAAAGAAACAATATACTGTTTCAAACAAAAAAAAATCCATTGCATTTCCAATCCATTTGATAGTTTTTTATGTTTCAAAATTTTATTCTTAAAATAATTGAAATGCTGCAGTGGAACAAATTTACCAGGATGCCGTAGTTTGAACATTTTTATAGCTTTTTTCAAACAATTTCAAATCAAGTGTTATACTACTTAAAAAAATTGGTCTAAAGAGTTTAGACAGTACTTCCCTCGCTGTCGGAAACGTGACGACTGCATGCCTATTACGTTTTTTTTTCGCAGTGGATTTCAAAGAATTCGGTTTTGTAGTTCCTGAGTAAATCAAAAAAATAAATTTACGCATTCATTAATTTTTTTGAGTCACCCTGTATATGCAAATCCAAAAAAAAAATCAATGGAGTGATAAATCACAAGTACAGACTCATCATATTTTGTACAGTTTAGATAGGATTTATTCGGCAAACTTTCGAGCTGACGTCATCAATTTTTTGGAGGGGATAAGCAAATGTATTTTGACTAAACATTTATTATGCTCTTTATAACCTTAAAACATCTGCAAGATTTCAAAGCATTCGGTTTTGTAGTTCCTGAGTAAATCAGTAAAATAAATTTACGCTGTCATTATTTTTTTTTAATCACCCTGTATATGCAAATCCAAAAAATATGAATGGAGTGATAGATCACAAGTACAGACTGATCATATTTTGTACATTTTAGATATGATTTATTCGGCAAACTTTCGAGCTGACGTCATCAAGTTTTTGGAGGGGATAAGCAAATATATTTTGACTAAACATTTATTATGCTCTTTATGACCTTAAAACATCTGCAAGATTTCAGAGCATTCGGTTTTGTAGTTCCTGATTAAATCAATAAAATATATTTACGCATTCATTAATTTTTTTGAGTCACCCTGTATATGCAAATCCAAAAAATATGAATGGAGTGATAAATTACAAGTACAGATTCATCATATTTTTACAGTTTAGATAGGATTTATTCGGCAAACTTTCGAGCTGACGTCATCAATTTTTTGGAGGGGATAAGCAAATATATTTTGACTAAACATTTATTATGCTCTTTATAACCTTAAAACATCTGCAAGATTTCAAAGCATTCGGTTTTGTAGTTTCTGAGTAAATCAGTAAAATAAATTTACGCATTCATTAATTTTTTTGAGTCACCCTGTATATGCAAATCCAAAAAATATGAATGGAGTGATAGATCACAAGTACAGACTCATCATATTTTGTACATTTTAGATATGATTTATTCCACAAATTTTTGAGCTGACGTCATCAATTTTTTGGAGGGGATAAGCAAATATTTTTTGACTAAAGATTTATGATGCTCTTTATAGCCTTAAAACATCTGCAACATTTCAAAGCATTCTGGTTAGCAGATTAAAAATTAAATTTCAAAATGTTGTTTTATAATTTTGATTTTTTTTCCAAAAATCTGGACGTTTCGGGTGAAAAGTCGATTCGGAGTTGTAAACTACATGTGTAGGACTATGTTATTTTATGCAATTGAAAACCCATTTACTATGTACAATTTTGAAGTGACGTCATCGCATTAGTGGTGGGGATGATTAGACAAATTTTGGTTAGCGTTTTACCATCTACATGATATTCTTAATATAGTACAAAATTTCACAACAATCGGTCGAGTACTTTCGGAGATTATCTGTCTAATAAAAATCCGGGACAACAGACGGACAGACGGACAGACGGACAGACGGACGGACAGACGGACAGACAGACGGAAATGGGAGACCTATTTCTTCGTCTTCTAGGGGTCATGAAAGATCGAGAAAACCTAAAAGTAGAGAGTCGGCCGACGGACTCGATTACAATACTTCCTTTGCTTACGCTCGGGAAGTAAAATAAAAAAGTAAAAAAGTAATTTCTTGAATTATCAAAGGTAAGAAAAGCAAAAGGTTGATGTCATTTCTGAAAAACCCAAAAGTCATATAGTGCTACTCGCACATTCACTTGATAGAGTTCTTTATTTAATCATTCCAAGTTTGCGATTTTTATCTTTTCAAGTAATTGTGATATTACAGTGAAACACTACTGGGACATTCATCAATATAGTTAGCTCTTAAATGTGATCACCAAGATGAAAGTGACAAAAATTCGAAAACTCTTCAGAGATTTAAATGTTTTAATATAAAGAACACAAACATAGTCAACGTCTGCATAAATTTATCGTATACACTAGTCTGATTTCGTTTCCGCGAATGTCATCAGAAACCTCACCCACGTTTACTACAACGTCGCAACTTCAACCAACATGAGACGTATAGGAAAAGAAATTCTCTCTCTCACTACGAGTGGCGCTGCGGTGGTGGTTCCTTCTCTTCTGATGCATGTTCTACATTCTCATCGCACTTTCACCTTGTCATAAAGCCAACTTTCGAACGGAAAACAGGATACAATTTAGGTGTGTGAACATGTGATGTTGTAGGCACCTGCATCTATGTCACCGGCGCATTTGCAACAATATCATTCGACCTTGAGCCCTGGCGCCCTCTCTGAATCGTTGCCTTCCAGTCAGGTTTGTTATTTAACATGTCCGTCGGTACTCTATAATGGTAAACGCCTTTCACTACCGATTTACCATTGTATGGAACTTAATTTTGTTGGCTTTAACAGACATCACACGCACATTAATCTCTACTCACTAGCAGCATGCGTATTGTTGAACTGACACGTGTCGGTAGTGATTAGGTCGATAATTGCTATTGTTTTAATTACACAGCTTCAATTGGCACCATTGTCGTCCGAAATGTCCAGGGAGGAGATGCATATGGGTGACAGCAGTAGTGGGGGAGGAGCGTCGCCGTTAACTGCGAGATCTCTTCGATTAGAAAGAGTGGCACAAGCTTTGGCTCATAGTCAAGAGGAACTCAGGAGGTTTGTTGATTTTTAATAAATTGAAATCGCAGTGAGTGGTACAAAACATGGTTAAAACGTTTTAAATTTTGTGATATAGAAGAACTGGCGCAAGTGGGTTACCCCCGGGAGTTACATACAGGTTATTAATGTGGCTAGTTCACTGAATTTGCTTTTTTATTTTGCACTGGCCTTTTTTTTAAGTTTTAAATTCGTATTCAAAATTGAGAGGTATAGTTTTGAAATAAAGTAATGCTGTCCATTCAATTAATTATGGAACACATACACATGCCAGAAGTGTGAAATCTATAGTCGTTAAAATTTATTTTCTCAAATTTAACCTAAAAGTGTTCTTCATGATTAGTCGAACTTTCGGCAGGTATTTTTTTTTTTTATTTGAGGGCTTACAATAAACCAAAGTTGCTATTTAATTAGTACAATCGTCGTCAAGTTTGAGAGTACAGTGCATAAAACAAATTATTGTTGAGTTTGAAAGTTCTTTGTACATTGTAAATTCATTTTTTGTGAAAATCATAGATTAACTAAACGGAAACTAAAAATTGTTTTCCTATTTTAAAGTGTTTACTTTTTTTTGAAGAATGATTAATTTCATGTTTTATTGTACAAAATGAGTTCAAACGCCTCACCATTTACTTCGTGACGATAATGAAGGCGTCGTATGAATTAAATTTTTTAAAGACTTCAAATTCTAGGACATAGTAACGTATTGATGAGTATTGTTCTATAAACATAAAATCATTTACGCTTCACCAAAAGTAATACAAATAACGAAATGGGTTATGAAAAAACCGATGTATTTTTTTTTTTTTCTCATAAAAGTGTCTTTTTATGAAAAGTACAACAAACAACAAATGGTTTAGTCACGCTTCCTCGTGCTATCTAAATTCTTTGTAGTATTTCAGTTACAAATTGTACCAAATTTGTGTGAACTAAATATTTATGTAAACACTGCAAATATCTAAAATTTAATGAGTAATTTTCAAAAAACCAAAAAAAAATTCAATATACAAAAAAAAACAAAATATTTTTATTTTAATTGCTGCAGGAAAATTACGTCTACATTTATCCAAGGATTTTCTAACGAAATAGTGAATTTACAATCTATAAAACTACGTAATCAGACTGTCTAACATTGATTTCCAAAGTTTGAAACCAAAGAAACAACACAGCTTTATATAATGCACTATACTACGACGGGATACGATATTCTGCATGTGTATCAAGTTCAAAAATGAAAAAACAACGTACTTATGTAGAAAATTTAAACTGTGAATACACACACTTTCGCTTAATAATTGCCTACACATACAGCATGTCTGCTAGAGATGCATGCTTTCTTAGCCATAGTTTAGACAGTAGAGTGCAGTGTGTTTAGGCAAGGCCAGACGCACACACCTCCATCACCTCTCTCCTCTCGTCACAGCAGTCAGGAGAGTTTGCACAAGAATACGATATCGGGCGTGCCTAGGGATGTTTCGGCGGCAGCCGTGGCGGCGGCGGCAGCTCAAAAGAAAAAAGGCATCAAGTCGTCTCTGGGACGATTTTTCAGTAAGAAGGAGAAGGTAAGAGTTGATGAAAGATGATATTGTTGAACGCTCAAGCGTTTGTCTATGATAGGTGAAAGGAAAAGAAGTCGGCAACGAAAGCAATTTAAATCTGAGCCAGACAAGCATCGGAATGCCGGATGGAGACTTGAGCGACTCGATTAGTGTCTCAGGAAAGTTAGGACAGAAAGGAGACTTCGATCGCAGACAGAAGAAGAAGTGGGTGTATGATCATTTAAACATGAGCTTTTGTTTCATAGTTTTCACTTTATCTAACATGCATTATGCACTAATAAGGTTCATTAGCTGTAAGGATCGGCGATTTTTGGCTATATGCTTAAAACATACCAAGTTAGGAATTAATGAAAAACCATTCAAGTGAGGGAGTACATCTTATTAAAAAAAAAAACATACCCGTGTTTGCTTTTAAAGTTTAAGCTGTACTTTGTTCACACTAAATTGCGCATTTCAGCAATTTTTTAAATTATTTACGGCTTCTTTCATTGTGCTTTAAATTATAATTCACTAAAGTTTTAAAGAGGTGTCATAAAACATCAGTCTTATGCCCCTGATAATTTAAACATATAATTATTGATATTATTATAGTCATATTATTCCAATTTAGAGCTAACTACAGTTGGGTTTTCAATAACAACGTAATTATAGAAAATGATTCCATCGTAATCAATAAACCATTGTAGTGGTAATGAGAAAGCACGAACATAAAGTGCCCTTAATAGCTAGCGAAAATAATTAGTTTCATTAAATGACCTAGTAGAGTTGGAAACTTGTTTTCAATAAAACATAATTAAGTTTATGTAAAGTAACACGTTCTCTCCTTTTGAGGACATTAAAAATAAATAGTTTTATGAAACAGTTGGTTATATTTAAAAATAACTTCTATTTTTTTTTTTTTTTTTAATAGAAACATTAGTTTAATCTGATATGTCGGTTAGTGGTGTTTCAGACACTGTGTGATTCCTATTTTAAAAATTACAGAAACGATTAGTATTTAAACTTAAAAAATTGCGAATATAAATCTGCCTCTAATCTCTTAATCTAAATTTAAGAATGACATATAACGGTGGAATAAAAGATTTCTGTGATATGGTTTCATTAAAAACTAATGACGTCATATGCTCGTTATTATTACTATAACCTATATTAAAAAAAAAGATTTTGTATTTGTAAAGTATAATTCGAAATAGCGCTCAAATAACATGTTTACCAATACATTTTCGAAAAATGTGGCTGTAGTTATTATTTTTTCCGTTACGTTAATACTTTGTCCTTATAAAAAAGAATTACTTGTTTTGTTAATTGAAAATATACAGAATGGTTTCGGTTTAGCCCAAATGTTTCCAAGTTTTGTACACTTTTTCCTTATTGGATGCAGATTCAAAAACTGCATTCGGAACTTATTAATATCAAGAATTTTTTATCAAAAGAAATTTTACAAAAAATGAAAAAATATAATAATTCTATTAACACAAAATCAAGACTCGTTTAAATGTGTTGCGATAATAACACATGAAAATCAACTGATTTCGTTGAATTTTGATTTATACAGTTCCCGTCATAACTTCTTGGACATCAAATATCCGTCAGTATCAAAAAGACATCTTGTTTGAAATGCCGTCTGTAATCTGTAAAGTCAGAATAATTGTTGGTAGAAGTTGGTATGTCTTATCAGCTATTAATAAGTTCTCAAATTTTGTAAGGGGTTGTCAAAGCAAAACAAAAAATAAGATTACTATACTAAAAGACGGTTTACAATTTGCGATAACTCGTTGATATTGATGTCCGAGAATAGTACATATATACTTTGAGTTTTTTTAGATTATTAAATTTACTTATTTTGTTTATTAAAAACCGAAATTTTTGACACCCGGTCCTATAAAAACTAAAGTTGAACAAAAATTTATAACCCGCTTAATTTGTGATGGCTTCTGTATGACCCTTACAACAAAAATCTCAATTAATTTAACTTCAAAGCCATTTAAAGCACGTTGACGGTGTGATACGTTATTCAGTGAGACAGAAATTTCAACTAGTTATGAAAGCATAACTATTCCAGTTCATTGTTTTCGCCACACGATATAATTTCAAAGTCAGGTCTTGGTGCAAAGCGTTCACAAACTAAAATTTGAAACTGCACAAAGACTTACTTATACGACATGTTCAGGATAGTTGTGGCAGATTCAGGCAAAGTTCTGCCGAGTTTTCAAACTCAAAACGCAAATCTGCAATTCATATATTGTGTAATTGACCGAAAATAATCGGCTCATGTGGTAAAGGTTTTTTAAATATGAATTCGTAAATTTAAGTATCTCCATTCGCAAAACTTGCAATAGTGGTAAGTTATGAGTGAATAAAAAATGCGTTAAACATGGAAAAATAGTAATGGTTGTTTAAATTAAATGCAATTAAATCCGATATCATGCGATGACAGTAAGAACAAAATTGAGAGGTTTTATTATGGATTTGCTACGATAGACACAGGAGGTCAGGCGGTGTATAATATATTGAACAGGATGTAATTATGTATCCATATTTTTATGGTAGTTGTATTTTCTAGAACATGGTACTTTGAAACATAACGTATTATGTTAATTAATTATGTTCTTCACCATATTTTCTTCCATTCATTCTTTTCCTACGCAACCCTCGGTTTAGCTATCCAATTAATTCCTCTTATTTTGGCAACTTTTCATACTTCTCTTCTCCAAGTTTTCGCGTCCTCCCCGTTCTTCGTTTCCTCAGTTTCTTATGTATGTTTTATCAGCCTACTACCTTTCATTCGTTGGATGTGACCCAATCAACCTAGTTGACTTTATTGGATTGTAGTCACTTCTAGTTTTTCCTTTGATTTTATTTTTCTTAAAAAGCGCAATTTCCATACTGTTTAATTTTGATCTTTATCTTTCTGTATCCATATTTCATTTCCAAATGGAAAGGTTGATTTTACTATTCTTTTAATCATTTTTTTGTTTCACGTCTTGGAATTTCTTTCGCTGTGGTTCTATACAATTAAAGCCAGTCGTTACGTTCTTGTGCATGGAATTTTCGTTACATTTTCAGAATATAATATCCCCATTATTAACAGATTTATGGTTTTGAAATTTTAAATATAACCTGTCTACAAATTTCTTTACACAACGCAAGGGCAGTTTTGTTTGAAACGGTTTGTGATCATCCTTTTATTTTAATTATTGTGAAAGTTTTGCATAACGTATCTTTAAAAATCAATATCTGAATTATTTAAGGAAATTTCGGAATGCAGTTTTCAACAATGTATTCAGATTACAAAACTTCAGAAATCGTACCAGAAATATCGTCGACTTTTTTTGTTAGAAACGACATCCAGTTAAAAAAACTTTCGTCGTAGAAGCTGGTAGACGCTTCTTTTTACTTTTTCTCCGTTCCAACAAATACAGTCGAAAATATATATTTATCTCGTACGATTTATAAAGTTTTGTAAGGTTTAAATAGTGGTACAAACTGCGTTCCAAAATTTCCGTAAATAATTAAAATATTGATTTTTTAAAAATACGTAATGCAAAAATTTCAACAAAATTTAAAACATATATGATAACAAACAGTTTAAAAAAACTGCCCTCGCATTATATAATGAAAGTTAGGTACATTAAATATTTCATAACAATAAGAATGTTAATAGTGAAGATATTACATTCTGAAGATGTATTGACAACCCCATAAGAGAAAAACGTAGCGACTCCTATTAAATAACTTCCCCTGTTTACTCTTATCTTTTTGATTTCTTCATCGAGAATATTTATGCTATGTTGTAAACCTCTTCCTTTTTCGGCAATCAATGCAAAATTATCAGGATATCAAGATTTTGTGATTTTTGTCAATTTCATTTTCCAATACTAGACTTTTACTTTGTTTTTCGTTTTCTTCATCGCTTCGTCTAGTACCAGATTAACCACGAGAAAACTTTTTGTCAAGCCCATGCTATATATAAACTTTCTGATATTTCGTAATCTGACGTAGTTTGTGGTATCATTTATCGTTATAAAAGTATCGAATACAACTGATTCTGTTTACTAATTTCTGTACATAAGAATATTTGATCTTGAATTCCCCGGTTTTTCCGAAACCCCCGTTGTATTTCTTATAGTTGTCTCTATAACTTTGTTTTAGTCTTCTCTTTTTATTATTTATATTAAAAAATATAAGTTATTTTTCTTAAATTTATTTAATGTTTAATAGTTGTCATAGTAATTTCGTTTGTTCCATGTGATTTTCCAGTTTCATTTTATAAATTACTTCATCCAGTTATATTCTTGAAATTTCTTCCCACGTGTCTTGGTTTTATCTTTCTCTGTTTATTTATCTGTTGAATTTTTTGATGTTATCTTTGTAAATTTTTGTTCTTATTTAATTCACTTAGCATCTTTTACAAATTATAATACAAGAATAATTATTATGAAATAAGAAAATTAACCGTCAAATATTTATTGGGTGATGATTCGTTGCTGATACCAATACACGTAAATGTGAAAAATTCCAGTATTTTCTCACGTGAGAATTTTATTGCAACGGCGCAAAGGAACAGTTGTAGAGAATTCAAAAAAGGTTTTCGAAGTCACTCTTACCCTTTTTCATCTTTTTTTAGCTCTTAAATAACGCAAAAATAAAATTACAATTCACTGTTAACAGTTTTCTATTTATTTAAGTTTACGCGTAAATAAATGTCCTGTGGTCTCCTTTGGATCAACTATTTTGTACAATTGTAAATAAAAACGCTTATCGAAAAAGGTCAGTAAAGGTCTCAGTTTAAAACGTCTGCATAGTAAACGTAACTAAATGCTCTTTCCTTTTATTCTTTCGTCCAAGAACAGGTTGTTAAAATTAAATATGACTTACATAATGGGATCTACTATTAATTTTAAGAAAATAAATGAACTGTTTACCAACTAACTTGGCCAATAGTAATGAAAATAAAAAATACAAAGTTTGCATGTTACTAACAGTCTCACCATCATCCTTGTCTTCCACGTGCCTAATATGCTATATTGCAGTATCAAATAAGCACTCCACAAAGCTGACAGCTACATTATCAATCAAGCTTTCCGCTTACTTGTCAGCTGAACAAAAATCGGTCACTGCTTAACGCAACTCATTTTAAACACAATATCAAAAACCGAACACCACCTCCTGAAAGGTCTATTAAACCGAGAAACTGCAATATAAAATATTCTGTCCATGGAATATCGTGCATGTTAGACTTCTTTCCGAAAGATCTCTAGAGGTGTGTGTATTAATTAGAGCAACCTTCTCTGTAAGGGAGCGTGATTACAGACATGAACTCCTTGCCGAGGCCATGAAGGCCGGCACCCCATTCGCCTTATGGAACGGCCCTACGATTGTTGCCTGGCTCGAGTTGTGGGTGGGCATGCCAGCGTGGTACGTGGCGGCGTGCCGCGCCAACGTCAAGTCGGGGGCGATCATGAGCGCCCTCAGCGACACGGAGATCCAGAGGGAGATAGGCATAAGCAACCCGTTGCATCGGTTAAAATTAAGACTGGCCATCCAAGAGATGGTGTCACTGACGTCGCCGTCGGCGCCGAAGACCTCACGGACGACGTTGGCCTTCGGCGACATGAACCACGAGTGGATTGGGAACTCGTGGCTGCCTGCGCTCGGGCTTCCGCAATATCGAACCACGTTTATGGAGTGTTTGGTTGATGCGAGGATGTTGGATCATCTGACGAAGAAGGATTTGAGGGGGCAGCTTAAGATGGTGGATAGTTTTCACAGGTAAGAGGCGTAAGACGTTTTTCAAAAATACGTACATTGATATATTTCTTCTTGTCATTCATCTCCTGTGTCAGTAAAAATATTCAGCAGGTGTACGAATATTTTTACTCAGAAAATGTAAATAACTTAATTTCGACAAGAAAAAGTGTAAACGTACATGTAATCATTACCAGATGTATAATACAATATAATAATAATTAACTTACTATAAAACGAAAGTTTGTCAATTCTCTTAGAATTTAAGGAACTTTTGAAATTTTGACAAGATTTGGTAAGTTCCAGAGAGAACCAATTAAAATTTATTTTTGGTATACTTGATGTAAAACATTCCTTTTACCATGTAGAACACAATAAAGTACGATTTTTACTACAATCGTTAGCACCACAGTAGTTAGTACACAAACTCAGTCAAACGACAATTTTGACAACCACAAATATTCGTTCAAAATCTCAATTTATTTTGGTAAATATTTAAAATATAAGAACACAGTTTGCTAAATTATGAAAATTTAATCCATGTGAAGCAGTCATAAAAACAAAGTGGTTCGCAAATGTGTTGATGCTCAAAGTTGACGAAGGTTGAAGAGGATGCTGATACTCGGAAACTTTTGTTGAATCAGGAGTTGGGTCACTGAAAACTTTATTTGACACTTTATTTTTTTTCGATTCTTCGGTCAAAGTTGTGTACATTGTGTTACATTAGAAATGCAATTAGTTGTTGATATCTTGAAATTTTTCTTTTTTACTTCCCAAAAGCGTAAGCAAAGGAAGTATTGTAATCGAGTCCGTCTCTACTTTTACGTTTTCTCGACCTTCCATGATCCATACAGTACGCAGAAATAGGTATCCCGTTTCCGTCTATCTGTCCGTCTGCCGTCCAGGATTTTTATTAGAATCTCCGAAAGTACTGGGCCGATTGTTGTCAAATTTTGTATTTATATTAAGAATATCATGGAGATGGTAAAACGCTAACCAAAATTTGTCTAATCATCCCCACCAATAATGTGATGACGTCACTTCAAAATTGTACACAGTAAATGGGTTTCAAATTGTATAAAATAAACATAGTGCTACACATGTACTTTATAATTCCGCATTGAGTTCTTACCCGAAACGTTCAAATTTTTGGAAAAAAGAAATCAAAATCAACATTTTGAATCTGCTAAACCGAATACGTTGAAATCTTGCAGATATTTTAAGGTTTTGATGGGCATGATAAATTTTTCATCAAAATATTTTTGCTTATCATTTCCAAAAAATTGATGACGTCAGCTTAAAATTTTGCCGAAAAAATCCTATCTAACATATAGAAGATATGATGAGTCTGTACTTGTAATTAATCATTTCGTTCAAAGTTTTTGGATTTGCATATACAGGGTGACTCAAAAAAATTAATGAATTTGTGTATTTATTTTGTTCATTTAACAGAATGCTTACAAATCTTGGAGATGTTTTCAAGTGATCATAAGAATAGAAAATTTTTTATCAAAATGTATTTGCTCATCCCCCCCTAAAAAATTGACGTCACCACAAAATTTTGCTGAATAAATCCTATCTAAAATGTACAAAATGTACTTATGATTTATCATTCCATTCATATGTTTTGGATTTGCGTATACAGGGTGATTAAAAAAAATTATCATTGTATTTCAGGGGGGAAGGAATTTTTGTCGAAACAACTTTCGACCAATTTTGTTTTAGTCTGGTTACTTATTGCTTATTCTACATGCTGTAATCTATTTTCAAATTTATATATTCCTACCTTTTCCAAAAAGAATGTTAGCATGAAATATTAATGTGTGTCTAATCACTTAAGAAATTATAATTTATTTAGTTACATTTTCCCTCCATAACAATTTTTAATTTTTTACCCTAAGTATTTTGGCAAAATTGGTAGTTAGTAGTTTTTTCTCAAAATTATTATTGATATTTGTTCAAGTTAAGTAAAAATCTCATTAGAAATAGAACGTGAACGTAAGTTATCAGTTTGGCAGTTTTGTAAATCGTTTCTACGTTTTGCACCTTCATGATTTTTATAATTTTTGATACAAATTTACTTTCTCTAAAGCTATTCCATCAAGTATGCAAAAACATAGTGTATTCTACTATTGAAGAAGATTGAGTTTTCTATCTCGTAAAAATTGAATCTACTATTTTGCGGATATATTTTTGTTTTTACTTCTCGAGCGAAAGCTAAGGAAGTACCATTTGTAATCGAGTCCATCGGTCGACTGACTACTTTTATGTTTTCTCGACGTTTCATGACCCCTAGAATACGAAAACATAGGTCTTTCGCCTACCGTCTGTCCGCGACTGTGTATATTTTTATTAGACAAATAATATTTTAAACTACCGGACCGATTGTTGTC
>CM039442.1:23838492-23891645 GCA_022388445.1 Zophobas atratus | reverse complement strand
AAACTACCGGACCGATTTTTGTCTTATTTTGTATATTTATTTAGGAATATTGTGAAGATGGTAAAACGATAATCTAAATTTTTTCTTTTACAATAGTAAATGTTATTTAAATTTTATAAAATAACATACCGCTTCACGTAGTAGTTGGTAAATGCATGTTGAGTTTTTACCCTAGGTATCTAGCTTTTTGTAAAAGAAAATATTGTATGACACCATTTTACAATTTAACTTTGAAAGTGCAAAACTGAATGCTCTGAAACCTTGCAAACGTTTTAAATTAGGGTTATTGGCAACATGGTAAACCGTTAATCAACAATTATCTATTTACGATACCCTTAAAAATTGCGTATGCAGAGTGAGTTAAAAACACTAATGCTTAATCAGTTTATTTTTATGATTAAATCAGGAACGGCTCGTTTCATTTTCCCGAAAATTTGGGAATACAATACTGTTATTATTAGTATTACACTGCACCTATCCAAATTGATTACGTGTCCTTGCAAAAATGTTGATGACGTCATCACAAAATTTTGTAAAGAAAAACTCATTTGAAACATACGCGTAGCACGCTTCTTTACATTTACTTGGACAGTACATATATATCTTTATTTTAATTTATAGAAGTTTTCATAAAAAAATAAAATACGCAAAATCAAATTTTATAATTTTTCGGAAAAGTTTAATGTTTTATTGTGCTTCAGGAGGGAGGAAAGTTCTGCCTAAATAATTTTCGACCAGTTTTTTAAAATGTTTCTATAGAAAAATTGTAAGATAGGATTTTGTAAATATTATTTTTTATGATAACTTTTATAATAAATCAAAATAAAGATATGTAATGTTAAAGTAAAGGTAAAGAACATGTACGCGTTTAATTCACATGAATTTTTCCATTACAAAATTTTGTGATGATGTCATCAGTTTGGATAAATGCAACGTAATACTAATAATAACAATACAGTATTCCCAAATTTTGGGGAAAATGGAGTGAGTCTTTCTTCATTTAATTAATAAAATAAATTTCCTCACTCATTTTTTTTTGGGTCACCCCGTATAAGTAATTCTGAAAACTATGAGTACATTGATAAACCACAAGTATAGATTCATAATATTAATCAAAATTTTGAGATGGCGTCATCAATTTTTTGGGAGGGGATAAAGGAATAAATTTTGATTAACGAAATATCAAGATTGCGATGACATTAAAATGTTTGCAAGATTTCACAGTATTCGATTTTGTAGTTTCAAAGTTAAATTGCAAAATCTTGTAAAATTTTACTGTTTTTTTTCCAAAAACCTTGAGTGCATTGACAACAGTTGGTCCAGTAGTTTCGGCGATTACGTAAGTAATAAAAATCGACACAGACGCCAGACAGTCAGACAGACGGAAATGGAAGGTCACTTTTATTATCAGTCATTACTCAGGCTGAGGAACATCAGTGGCGTCCCTAGTTGATTCCGGTGTGGCGTTTTGTTATCGCAGCTTCTACCGTTAATAGTATATTTTCCTCAACTTTTATTTACATTAATTTTCGCAATGTACTTTTTGTCGTTTGTTTTTATTGTGACCACTGTGCCACTGTCGATACGCCACTGTTACACCTTACCTGGTTTGTATCTTAGTTGGCCACGGTAACTTTCTATTGTATTCGCCATCTCTATTAAAACACAAATCTCTCTTTAGTTACTGTTTATGGCCTTTGCCGGGAAGGTCACAAGTGTTACATTTTGGTAATACGGGTCTAGCTTTTAAAAAAGTCAAAATTAATGTTAGAAATCTTGCAAGAAAAATTATCTATATTTTGATGGTAAAGTGTGCGAGAAATTGCGCAGATGTTCAAAACAATATCTCTCGCACTTTGCCATCACAATATAGAACATTTTTCGTGAAACATTTTTAACATTAATTTTTGTAGTAAGTTTCGTCGTAATTTTCGGAATAATTCTGTGTCAATCTAATTTTTGTATTATTTCAAAAATGACCCATTTATTTATACTGATTAAAATAACATCATGATAGTGTTGATTATTATTCAGATATTCAAAAGTCTTAAACTGTATAACCACAACAAATTTATAACAAGAATCAGTCGTCGATATTTTAGAGTATACTGGAAAACCGGATTCAAGACACGTGATTTCTAACCAATTATACCTTTAGGTTCGTTGGTCACGCGTTGATCACGCACTTTTATGACTGCATCGAGCGGCGATTCTAATATAACTGATAAAATGGAGATGTAAAAGTCGTTTTAATTCTCGTAAAATTAAAAAAAATGTAATAAAAATTCAAATACCTACCATAAAGCAATTCAGGAATAGCCTGTGTAAAACAACCTTGTTTTTTTATGATATATTTTCCTTAACTCTGCCTACTTCACCTACGCATAATATTGAGTAACTCGTTATAATTCACATTTTAAGGTTTATGAAACTTAAATACGAATTAATAATGGACGTTTTTATTTGTAATCGTTTAAAATTGTATATTTACATAACTCCCGCGAATTTCCAGCTGTAAATTATTTCTGTTTAATTTTTTTTAACAACTCAGACCAACATGTGAATAAGGTAGTTTGTTATTTTGAAAATTTTGTAGTTAAGTTTTAAAAAATGTTTTTCCTATAGTTATAGCAATGGTTATAGGGAAGAAAATAGTTATTAACTTTCGACTTTATACTAATTTGGGTGTTTGAAACTTGACAAGACGGTCGAAAGCTGTTGTAACTTGAAGTAATATAATATTACCATCGTTTCATTATTTTTCTTGTCGAATTTTATTTACTGTACTTTTTCATGTTCATTTTGTTATACTGTTTTTCTTTTTTTTTGCAGAACTAGTCTCCAGTTTGGCATATCATGTTTAAAGAGATTAAATTATGATCGAAATTTATTAGAAGACAGAAGGAAAAATTCTGAAAATACTTTACAAGACGTTTTAGTCTGGAGCAATGAACGAATAATTAGATGGGTATCTAGTATCGGGTTAAAGGTGAGATTTGCTAACACAGACGTTTTTTTGACCTACTGTTTATCGATTTATAGGAATATGGTAATAATCTATTAGAATCAGGAGTCCATGGTGCTTTAATTGCATTGGATGAGAGTTTTGATGCGAACAGTATGGCTCTCACGTTGCAAATTCCAACCCAAAATACACAAGTAAGTATCGTTTAAAACAGAATTACAAATCGACGGACAAAAACACTCACAGTCATCTATATTTATATATATCTTAATGATAAGGTCTTAGGCAGTCATATAAGTAACGTGACTATTTTTATATTTATGTTAATTATATTTTGTATTTTCAGGCAAGGCAGACCTTAGAAGTAGAATTCAACAATCTCATCCGCGTGGCGACAGATCGACGAGCAGATGATCTAGTCCGGTCCTGATATGGCCCCGAACTTCGTTAAATGATGACCATGTAGTGTTCCGCTGCTCGCAGTCATTCGCAGCCCGTGCTACCTCCCTTCTCGTCGATATTCGCTGCAGAGATCATTTGTACAAAGAAAAACCTAAGTAAATGAAAAAATCTGACTTGTGTATGAGATGACATAAGAGCTTTAATGAACTAACCTGTATCGTAAATAACTTATAGTATTATTAATTGTACATTGAAGTTGTTGTTTATCTGTTGGATTACCAGCGAGTATATTGTTGAATGTGGCAGCGACAGTCAGTATTATCCCATGCGTGCCTGCACTCGGTGCTGCCATCTGTTGAGCTTGTAGACACTGTTAATTTGCTGATTAGCTAGTACAAAAACTACCGGTGTCCTCGTAAAGCTTCTGGATGTGGATGGTTTGTATCCGACTTGTACTCAGCTATTTCACATCTTGATTAGCGAATCCGATTCTGAGTGACAGTTATTTCCGTTATTCCAATAGGTACCCGTATAAACAATGCAGTCATTAGTTGTACTACTCTGTATATATTATACAGACGATATATATTTTTAAGTTTTTATTACATTTAGTATCTTTTATACAACATTTGTAATATATTTTTACTTGTTATTTATTTTAAATCTAAATATAACTATTGTGCTTATTATATTGTTATTAACTATACGGAGTTGTGCTTACGCTCCGGGAATGATTGTCATTATTCGTATTTGATCTAATAATAGTGTTAATTTATGTACATTGCATTATACATAAATATAACGAAAATCGAATCATTCACATGAATTTTATTTACGAATTTCATCACCAAGGACATTCTCATTTTCACGGTTTTTGCTTAATAATACCCCATTACCTTCATTAATACAGCGTAAAGCAAACAAATCATTTGAGCGAATAAACATACTTGAGCAACGCGATATATTTATCACCAATAAAACAAGCAGGCGTCCATTTTTTTACTCAGTTTTTTGTCGACAAGCCACGATGGTACGTGCATGGTATATGGAAGGCGATGGATTGGATAATCCAAGGGACGAACATCAGAGACTACCTCCGAAATTCATCACCTTAGAAGATTTATACAAAGTATCTGGCGTGGAACATCACGCGGTATTGTATTCTTATTTGCAATTCTTAATACTGTTTGTTACATAGTGTTATGTAGCTAAACGTCGACACGTACGAAGGTGACGGGTCTTTGGAAAAAATTAAAGAAGAACGGGGTTATGAGTATGAAGATGTGCAGGAAACTCCAGGTGAGGGTGACCTACAAGACTTCTACACAGAACATCTTCATGAAACTGAAGAGATAAGATTCGTATTGGAAGGGTGCGGATATTATGACATAAGAGATAATAATGACGAATGGATAAGAGTTGAAGTTGTAAGTGGTGACTTAATTATAGTGCCGGGAGGTTGCTATCATCGATTTATGTTGGATCATACGGTAATCATATAATTATTACTTTGTTAGTTCTAAGGGGCTTTTTTTAGAATTCCTTCAAAGCAAAACGCTTGTTTGTGAAGGACCCTCAATACAAAGCTTTTAAACGCCCTGCGGACAACATGGATTGTCGTCAAGAATATCTTCAAAAATTAGAAAATGGAAATTTTGAAATCGAAAGTTAGACAATGTAAATATGTATATAAAGTGTTAAACACAAACAAATAAATCATTTTAAAAGTAAAGTATGTACTTTTCCTTTGATGTGGATAGGCAACCAATATTGTTAGAATGTCATGTGGACATGTTTTGGTCTTGTGCACGAGGTGAGGTTATAAAAATCATAAAAGTAAATATCAGTATCAGAATGACCTTATGCCCCCTCTCTTATAACCCCAAGACATATACAACAATCTTTTTATAACAATCGCTAATTTACAACATTTAATAAAAATGGTTCGTGCGTGGTACATGGACAATGATTCTACTGATCAGAGAACTGAGCACCATAGAAATCCTCCGAAGTTTTTAACACTGGAAGAGCTTTTTGATGTGTCTGGAGTGGAATATTTTAAGGTAACGATGACTTAATATATGACCGATGACGCTATAAGAAAATTGCAGTTAAATGTAAATTCTTATAATTCTGATGGTGTTCTGGATAAATTAAAAACGGACCGAGGATATACCTATGAGGATGAGATGACTTGTTCTAAAGAATGTTTACCCAACTACGACCAGATGCTGAAAAAATTCTTCCAGGAACATCTGCACACAGATGAGGAGATACGTTTTATATTAGATGGGTCAGGATATTTTGATGTTAGAGACAAAAATGATGAATGGGTGAGAATTGAGGTTGTAGCAGGTGATATGATTATTATACCAAGTGGAATTTATCATCGGTTTACTTTGGATACCAAGGTGCGACAATGAAGTATTGTTATGCATTGGTAAATTAAAACATTGCACTTGCAGAATTAT
Organism: Zophobas atratus; assembly: GCA_022388445.1. NCBI lineage: Eukaryota > Metazoa > Arthropoda > Insecta > Coleoptera > Tenebrionidae > Zophobas > Zophobas atratus. The sequence continues at coordinate 23,885,807 of CM039442.1, read as the reverse complement.
ATTAAAGCCAAAAGATTTTTCATTGGGGAACCAGTTTGGCAACCATATTCTCGTCCTGCTGATGATATGGAATGCAGGCAAATATATTTGAAAAGATTAGCTGCAGGTGACTTCAAGGCACGTTGATAAAGTTGTTGCAATTTATCTTGAAAATTGTTATCTAATAAACAAATCAAATAAAACTCCATTTTTTGAAAATAGTTTTAGCTGATAATTGCTTTGTAACACTTGACTTTATTTAACACTTAAGTATGTGATTTCCAGAATCTAGATGTACTGATAGTTACCAAAGCAAATAGTTATGAAAAATTTGTTATAGGTTTTTTCTCGTGTTTTTCATTGTTTGCTTCAGTTGTGGATAAACCATTAGAATTAAATTATGTATTATATCATTTAAATCTATTTTTCAGATGTTAATCAATAAACTTATTTTTTATTTCCAACGCAAACGTTTCCCAAAAACTGTCTATAAAAAAAAAGGAACAAACTGTAACTACGTACATCATAAGAACTGACTTCACGTCCAATTCTGAGCTCATACGTTATTTAGTACAACTGATTATTGCAAAAATTCGTATTACAACAAGATTTACTACATCTTTTCTCATCGTAGCTACCCAACAATTCCTTTTTACTTCCTCTGAGCGTAACCTAAGGTGTCCATCGGACGAATGGCCACTTTTATGTTTTCTCCACGTTTCATGACCCATAGAGTACGAAAAAGTAGTCTCCCGTTTCCGTCGGTCCGTCTGTCTATCCATTTTTATTAGACACGTAATCTCTGAAACTACTAGACGGATTACTGTCAAATTTTGTAGGTATTTTTATAAGGAATATACACATAGCAATTACTCGAAAATTACAGTATGTAATATCATACCGCGAATAATTTTTGTTACAATAATGGCTCCTCACCCAAAGTAATTTTTCTGACCGTTTTGCTGTATTAATCAGTCCACTCTCGGTTTAAGTAGACAAAATCAATAAAATTTCATTTTCTTTTATCCGCTGATGCTTATACGTGATTGATAATGTATCGCAGAGAATTTTTTGTTCGTTTTGCGTGTTACGCATGCAAAGGAGTTCAGTCGGTTTTGACTTGAAGGCGTGCGCGGTTTGTAAATTAGTTTAAGTGGTTTATTTCTGTTAAAATTAATTTGGTTTTGGGCTTAAACTGAGTGTTGTTATCTGTCCATGAGGAAGGAGTCTGCAAAGATCTGCGCGGGACGAAAAGAAATCAGGATTTAAAGGGTAAGTCTTGGTATTAGGCTTTATGTATCGGTATATTAAATATTCGATGTACTGTGCCTTATTTCTTCAGTTCTTTTATTCTAAATTAATATAAAAACACGGATGTTCAGGGAGAAGCAGTTTTATTGTACTATCACGGCCAAAAAAATTCAAACACCTAACCTGCTCATGTCATCGAGTTTTAGGTACTTAATTTTTCAATTGTATTTGTTAAATTTATTTTGTGTCTGCTTTAGAATGAACGCCTCTGATTTCCTGACGTCTTTTAACATCAAAGTGACAGAGAAATTGCACTTACAATAAAAAAATTAAATAAAAATCGATGACATAATCAGGTTAGGTGTTTGAATTTTTTTGGCCGTGATGGTACAAATCGTTACTTAATGACTTAATAAATATGTTTGTTTGAATAATAAGAAATCAACACGTTACAATATCTCGTCAGATTCTTTAAAACTGGCCTTTTCGGCTGAAGTAATTTGGAATATCTAATAGGTTTTCATCAATGTTAATTATTTAAATATTAAATCCAATTTTGATTTTTGTCCCGGACCGTCTTTACTTTTTACCAGGGCCGTCTTAACCCGGGGGTGCAAGGGGTGCAAGGCGTTCGGGCGCAAGGCCTTAGGAGCGCAAGCGGCAAGCCGAACACTTAAGTGTAATCAAAAGAAATTTTTTAAAGCTAATAGAATGTATTTCTAATTTTGATAACACCCTATCAGAACACATTTCTCGAATTCAAAGTGCTCAACATCTCATGCCTCATTATCTTGGCTATAATATTCAAAATGAATTGTAGTTGATCTTTTAAAACAATCCAAATATTGTTCTATAATTTTAGATTGCACACCTGAGATCTCACACAAAGAACAACTTACTCTTATTGTGAGGTTTGTTTATCTCAATCTGTCCACAAGGCTTGCTGAGGTTACAGAGTATTTTTTAGGCTTTTTGCCGATTGCTGATACAACTGGACAAGGATTAGCAACTTATTTGTTAATTTTTTTAAAATCAATGCATATTGAACTGGATGATTTGCGAGGCCAAGGATATGATAATGGGGCAAACATGAGGGGAAAAAATATAGGCCTCCAAAAAAATTTTAGATTTGAATCCTCATGCTTTTTATGTTCCTTGTGCGGCCCACAGCCTTAATTTAGTGGTAAATGATGCGGCTAAAAGCTTATTGGAAATAACGATTTTTTTTCAATTGTCCAGGAAATTTATGTATTTTTTTCCGGATCAACATCACGGTGGACAACATCAAGATTATGAATCGGTTACCCACTTTAACATTAAAACCACTGTCAAATACGCGATGGGAAAGTAGAATTGACGCTCTAAAAGCACTACGTTTTAATATAGAAAAAATTTGTATTTTTGTATGTTTGTATTTTATTTTTTCAGATAACAAGTATGACAGCGCCACAAGGAACATAGCAAGCTCACTGATGTCGAAATTAAAGAGTTAAGTTTATATGTTCAGTAGTTACTTGGTACAATATTTTATCAAAAATTAATATTGTCAGTAAAAATTTACAAAAGTCGGATGTCATTTTTTCAGAGGCCGTCAAAATGCTAGATCAAATCAGAAAAGATTTAGTCACAAATCGTACTGACACTGCGTTTGAACAGTTGTTATTTGACTCAGTATCAATTGCTGAAAAATTAGAGTGTGAAACTGAATTTGTTCAAATTGCTCGTCCACGTCCCCGAAAAAGACATTTTAATTACGAAACTGCAGATGAGTTCATTTTAGACCCAAACCAAAATTTTAAAATCAATTGCAAAAATAAATGAATGATTTGAATTCTTAATACAACACAATAAAAAATTTTCATTTGTAGAAAATATAGAAAACTAACGGAAATCGGAGCCAGAGCAAAAAAAAAAAACAATGTCTCAACTTGCAACAGAAATTAACTTATGGAAATAGATCCGATATAGATGGTGAAGATCTGTTTCATGAGTTAGAATTGTTGCCAATATTTTCTATAAATAAGAACACAACTCCACTTGATATTTTAAGTTATATGCATTCGAATAATTTACTACCCGCATTTCCTAATCTTTCAACATCTCTACGTGTATATTTAACTCTTCCAGTGCCGGTAGCTGAGCACGAACGATCATTTTCTAAGCTAAAGTTAATAAAAAATTATCTGCGGTCAACCATGACCCAAGATAGATTAACTAGCCTGACCATTATAAGCATTGAAAAAGAAATAGATTTTGAAATAGCCGAAATAATAAAAAAAATTAAAATCTCAAAAAGCGAGAAAAATTGACTTTGATGTATGAAATAGCACAGAATAGTTTTAAGTTTAATCATTCTGATCTGATATTTGCATCTTACATAAAGTAAGTTTGTGTGATATTTTTTATGGAATAATTGATTAAATTATTACTTTTTGTTAAGTTTAAATATGTGTTTATAATACCTATGTTTAGTTATTTTTTATAACGTTTAATACTCCGAAATAATTTTAAATTTGTTTTATATTTTTATTATTAAATGTAACTATGTAAATTATATAATTGTAATAAGACTGTACTGATTGTCATCGTTTGAACTTCCTAGCCATGTTGTTTATATAATAAATAGATCAACCATCATTATGTTTTTGATTTTTTGCATATATGAATAGAATATTTAAGCAAATTGTGACGGTTAGCCACGTTAGGTTAACCACCCGTAACGTTAGATTCTGGTGTGGGGCTCTAGACTCTGTAAACAACAGAGTTAATTAATTTTTGACAGGGGGACGCAACGCTGATTTTCGCACTCCGGCGCAGAGTATGCTTAAGACGGCCCTACTTTTTACTCATCACTGCACTTAACTACAACTAAAAGAAGTTCACTAATAAATTAGCAAAACGTTTCAGACAATCATTTAAGTTGAAAACAGTGGTCTTCAACATTTGAGTTTATTAGGAAGTGTTTATCGAAGTTTCGGTTAAATTAACTTTAGAATGTTCTTCATTTCTAAACGTAGAGGACATATTTTTGTGAAACTTTCATTTCTTGTTTCACACACACACTTTCTTGGAACACATCGACAACGTCGAAGATGCTTGTTCGCAATTTTATGCCCAAATTTATAAACTATTTGATCTGGCTGTACCAAAATTTTCGTCTTCATCTAATCATCGTCAGTATTACCCTCCATGGTTCACGACTGAAATAATACAAAGTATTCATAATAAGGCATCAGTTTATTCGTTGTATAAAAAACACAAAACTCATTATTATTATAATGTATTCAAACATCGTCGCTCTCAATGTAAACGTCTAATCAAGGAAGCATATAAAAAATACCTGGCTACAATTGAGGCTTCAATATCTAGTGATCCAAAAAAGTTCTGGAGTTTCATCCAAGTGAAAAATGGTACATCGAGCATTCCAGCTCATATGGAGTATAATAACAAACTTTCATCCCCAACGAATATTGTAAATGCATTTGATGAATATTTTAACAGCGTGTTTATCCAGCCTAGTCCAGCAGACTTTTCTCAGTTATCACTGAAGCCCATGTTCAGTACGAAGATTGAAACGTCGCATATTACAGTGGATGACGTCTTAAAATATTTAAAGCGATGCAAAGATTCCTTCAGTATGGGCATCGATGGTATTCCTTCTTTCCTAATTAAAGATTGTGCACATGCGTTTGAACAACCACTTTGTACATTGTTCAATTTAATTTGAAAACATTCGGTATTTCCACCTTTATGGAAACGAGCGTACGTTTGTTCCATTTTGAAAAAAGGAAGACAAAATGATGTCACCAATTATAGAGGTATCTCCCTGTTGTGCAATTTTTCAAAAGTTCTGGAAATGATTCTGTACTGTGACATTTACAACTCAACCAAGCATATGATATCTCCTTATCAACACGGTTTTCAACAAAAAAAGTCTACCAACACGAATCTGACTTCGTTCGTATGTGAAATCCTTGATAACAGAGGACAGTGTGATGTAATATACACATACTTCACCAAGGCATTCGACCAAATCGATCATCTTATACTAGTTGAAAAATTAAACCGTCTGGGTTTCTCTAATTCCTTAATCAAACTGTTTCAGTCATATTTACACGGAAGAGAACACGTAGTTAAATATAGAAATTTTATTTCCAAATCGTTTTTTACATCTTTAGGTGTACCTCAGGGTTCTAATTTAGGCCCTCTACTTTTTCTCCTGTTCATCAATGATCTAGCGGATGTAGTAGGATGTAAAAAGCTAATGTTTGCAGATGATTTCAAATTATATACTGAAATAGAATCGATAGAGGACTGTGCCTTCTTGCAATTTTGCTTACATCTTTTGTATACTTGGTGTAAACAAAACCGACTCATGCTGAATATTTCAAAATACAAAATTGTGTCATATTCTAGAAATCTATTGATTATTCAATACGATTATAACATTGACGGTGTAGTTATTGAAAGATTAGAAAGCTTCAAAGATTTGGGAATAATTTTTGACTCTAAGTTTACACTTGTGCAACATATTACCGACATAATAACAAACGCTTTCAAAACGTATGGATTTATTTTTCGAAATGGTCGTGAGTTCTCCAATCAGAACACTCTAAAAATTTTATTCTATTCCTTAATCAGATCTCGACTGGAATATGGTGTTATTATTTGGTCGCCAATTTACGAAGTTCACAGAGTCAATCTGGAAGCTGTTCAGAGAAAATTTTTGAAATTTTTAGCTTTCATGGAAGATGGTGCATATCCTTCTCGTGGATTTAATCACAACATTCTACTAGGAAGATTTAACTTTACAGCTGTTAGTGTGCGTCGCAACATTATAATATTATACGTTTTTTGTGTAATCTTCTCAACAATAAGCTTGACTGTGCTGCACTCTTAAATAAGATACATTTTCTGGCAAATTTTTAGGCAAATATTCGCCCAAACTCTTTTTTTAAATGTATTTTGAGTCTGTTATTCTGTTCATCTTCACCAAAAATCGCGTGATGTAAATGTAAAATTTTGCTTATAATCTACACTGACCGGCAAAAAAAACCGGCCACCCTGAAAAATTTCGCACCACTTTAATAATTATTAATTTAACTAGTGATCGTTATTTTATTAAAGAACCATTCACTATTGACACATGATGTACAAATTAGCAAAGAGGATAAATAAACGCAGAATTAAATTTAATTTAGATAGTACGGTATTTTCAAAATTTCGAGGAAACGAAGTGAGCTGTTTTCGATTTAATTACAATAAGTTAATACATAAAATAAAATAAAAAAATATATCGTCGTGCTCCTAAAGGCAAGACCCTGAACTATCCGCTCAAGTTGTGTCGAATTCATAGCCATTTTTTTCATTAATGGTTAGTTTTCGTCAAAAACTCTGGAGAGGACTATATCACTGATTTTCCACTAATACTAAATTCGAAGAAATTTAATACTAAATGTTAAAATTATTCGACATATTTTGAACTAATTTATGGTTTATTTTGACATTAATGAATACATTGTTATTTAAATAAATTGCACTACTAACAAACATATAATAATATTTTTTTAACGTTCGTTAAAAAAAGTGTAACATTTTTTATTAATTTTTGTTTATAAAGGATACGTTTATTTCATCGCTCTCAAATGCGTGAAAAAAAGTGTCATAGCGGTTCATTTTTTCACGGAATAAAATATAGAAGCCTGCCGTTGCTAGGATAATTCATCAACACAAGTGGTTTGTATTAATTTTCTCGGTGTGTTGTGGTAATTTGTGTGTTCGGACAATGGAATCGGACAGTGATGAAGATTTCTCGTACACCCCCGAAAAAATTGTCAAGACGGCAAATACGGCTACATTTAATATCTATGTTCCAAAATAAAAAGTTTTTGAAGTTGGTGGGTGTTGAGTTTTGTTACGAACGCGAAAAAAATTTTGTATGCGACTCGTGAGTAAAGTGGCTTTTTTTTTACTCGGCGGATTTGCGCACTCACCTTCGGCTCGTGCGCCAAATTTTCCTTCTCGTGAAAAAAAAGATACACTTTACTCACTAGTTGCACAAATAACTATTTTAGTTGTTTAAAATCGTATCTACAACCTTTCATATGAAAAAAGCAGTACCTACATAAATATTATAATATTATTTTATCATACAGAAACTGGAAAAATGTTATACCTCCTCCATCGAGTTCCCTTAATATACCTACGCTTCTTCAAAATAAATAGGGGTACAATATTTTTTAGCTTTTCCAATAATCTCTCATAGTATATCTTTCGAAATTCGTAGCCTTCATAAGTGTATTATGGAGACGCTGCAAATTATTTAATTACTCTACAATTTTTATAAACGAAAGATGACCATTTTCGTTATTTTTGAAACAAATAAACACTTTGATGAGTAATCTGAAATAATTTTGAAGACGAAAGGTTGTTAACAAGCTCTTGCGGAATTTCCATATCGATCATATCGCCGTCAAATTGTCTCAAACTTACTAAAGCTGCATTGCAGATGTGAAATATTGATAACGCTATATACTTGACGTTTTTGTTTGCACTGGTAGGTACAGTTCTACTATTTTTGGAATTAATCGACTATTTAGAGTTCAGAAATAGACTATAAGAATAACAGTGGGAGTTAAAACAACAGATTTACGCCTTTAAGTGGATAAATAATTTTACTTACCACTCGTGGTGGTATTCATAGAGTTATACAGTTAGCAGGTAACAGGAATTATTTATTAGCTGAAAAACATTCTATGTTATTGCATCAAAAGAAGTGAATTGCAATGTTTGTAAATTTTGTGATCACCTCCCCAGCTAATTGAAATCCATAGTTTTTCTTTATTTAAAAATACCCACTATAATGTAAGGATGGAACCTCTCAGACAAAAATTATTTTTATGTTAAACAATAAGTATTAAGAACTTATGGCTTCATATCGTATATTTTTTATATTTAGTAATAATTAATGAGATGTTCCACATTAAACTTCTCGGCTTTAAATAATGAGAACGAATAAAAAATTGACATTCTGTAAAGCCCATTGTTTTTAGCTTGAAGGAGGAAGTTTTATTTAGTACACTACAAATGTGATGCATACAGGGTGTTATTTAAAGGTACGTACAACAAAATTGGCAATTATTCGCGAAGTCTAAGAAGTCTGAAAAACTTATTTTGTGTTATCAAAATTATAAGGGGAAAATTAACCCTTACCCAACCTTTTTAGACGCCACTGAAGGTTAAATAGGTAAAATTAATTTATTCTAGTAAATCCTAGTAACTGTAACAATAAAACTTTTGTCAAGACTAAATGTTGCTATAGAAACGAAAGATGATCTTTTAATCAGAGGCGTACAACAAATTTGGACATAAATTTTAATAATTTTTATCTCTAAAAGGAGAGCACTTTTACCTGACCTTTTTTTTACTTTTAGCACTCATACTTTGAGACCATTTGCCGATTTTATTTTGTACGTACCTTTCAATAACACGCTGTATATGGCGTTGGCATCGCGACGCAAATCTTTATATTTTGTTTAACTGCAACATATATTTTTTAACAGATTTTGACTGATAATTAAATTACGATGACAACAATATAAAGTATTTATGTCTCTTCCATTAGTTTTAGATAACTTTAATTTGTCTCGAGATAGTATACAACCCAGTTGACCAATTTAATATGCTGGTTGACGCCATACCCAGCTTAAGCTTAAGTAACAAAGTTTATGTTTTATTTCGCCGATTTTACATTGTCTGACAAAATTTAGATCGTCGTTTGTTACTAATGGACCGAAGGCCTAATTTGCATCTATTTAGGAGTAAGTATTTCAATGTTGTTTAACCAACCTTTTCTTGAGATGACAGGAGCTGGAACCATTTGCTTGTTTTCTTACTCGTAATCACTTTGATACCATTTTTGGGGTGACTTTGATACGTTTTGTTTTTGCACTGTTCGTTGAGGAAACATCCATTATTCTCAAATTTGACTGAAGAAATTCTTGAAGAAGCTCTGTACCATGTGCTAAATGGAAATCAAGTCTATATAAAAAGATCTAAGTTCCGTATGGTACTTTAGATATATGATAATAATAAAAACAAATTCAAACATGGCAGTAAAGTTGGTGGTCGAACAGCTTTGACGGTGCTGAAGGAAAAAACAACTGTGTTTTGAATTAAGATTAAATGTGCAGATTTGAGATTCCCCCTTAGCAACGCTAGATATACAACTTTTCAGCAGAGTTACTTGGAAAGAAAGGGAAAGCATGTTCCCAAATTTAAAAACGGAACAATGCCTGGTGACGACTATGTAAATTTTTGATAAAATATATTTGCTCATCCCCCCTAAAAAATTGATGACGTCACCCCAAAATTTTGCTGAATAAACCCTATCTAAAATGTGCAAAATATGATAAGTCTGTACATGTGATTTATCATTCCATTCATTATTTTTGGATTTGCGTATGCAAGGTAACCCAAAAAATTAATAAATGCGTAAATTTGTTTTATTGACTTAATCAGGAACTACAAAACCAAATGCTTTGCAATCTTGGAGATACTTTAAAGTTATCATAAGTATGGTAAATTTTTGATCAAAATGTATTTGCTCATCCCGTCTAAAAAATTGATGACGCCACCCCAAAAAAAATCCAAATTGATATACTCAGGATCACGAAGCAATGCGTACACGTCATGGATGACGTAGATCCGTTACCAACACTAAATCAAAAATACGCGCCGCAATACGTGGCAATACGGATCAAAATCGATCAATTTGGGGGAAATTATATTGGTACGACTGATAGCGAAACATATGCTAAAGTTTTATCGATTTCACAAGTGTCATTGGTGTCAACTTTGGTTATGTTGTGTTATTGTTTGATTTTTCGCGTTTTTCTACTTTTCTGCTCGTGTAATCGTATCAGTTCTTTTCAGAACTATAACAGTTCTTTATAGTACTCCAAGTTAACTGTCCTGTACCGTGGTACGTGTCGCTTGCTTGAACGTAAACATTCCACCATGCCGAAGCCCTTGCACAAAGATGTAAAGCAAATGGACGATAATTTAGTGGACTATTTTGCTAAAGAACGCGATAGCGGGGAACCTCTTTTACCACTAACAACTGTTCAAGACGTAAGTAGGTGTATTTTATTACAATTACTAATGCAGTCACATTGTACAGAGGGTTGCTGCTGCTCTGGGTGTATGTGTGCGAACAGTGAACTCCGTGGTACAACAAATAAAAACCGGAGAAGGTGTACATTCTCCCAAGAAATAGAGACCCCCGAACAAAGCAAGTGTGTGATATTAGCACTTCGGAGCAGTGTGCTATTCGAGAATGCTTATATGGAATGGTCGAAGAAAGTATGAATTTGATGCTCACGCCTTATAGATACTAACGACTATTTTACAGAAATACATGTTACACGATCGCCATTAATTGATTGCTTGAAAGAGAAACATATATTTGAGGGTTCTGTGAGCTCGTTAGGAAAAATTTTACATTCTCAATTGGGTTTCGTTATTCGCCAACCAGTGTACGGAAGCGTCTTATGGAATTACAACATGTTGTTCATGCAAGAACCAAATTCTTACGTGAATACATGCACAATCAGCAGAACCCAAATTCTTTGCCATGTGTATATCTTGATGAAACATGGATATTTGAAAATGGTTCGGTAGTTAGGTCATTGCAAGACGATAGTGTCATAAGTATCAGGATGTTCAAAATAGAAGGGAAAATTTAGTAATGTGTCAGTTTCACGTTAGTTATTTATTCTTCTCACTATATTTTAGGTATATTGTATTACATGCAGGTACAAGCAATGTATTTATTGATGAAGCAGCGCTAGTATTTTCTTCTAATACCAAAAATCCAGACTATCATGGCGGAATGAATCAACAGAATTTTCTCAAGTGGTTTCAATTGCTCATGAACCTTGAAGAACCGTCACAGATTATTATAGACAATGCAAGCTACCACAGTACCTTTGCAAACAAATGTCCCAGTGGTTCATGGAAAAAAGCAGAAATTCGTGAATGGCTTTAACAACATGACATAAGTTCAGATTCACAGCTGTTAAAAACGGAACTTCTTCATTTGGTTGCACAGTAATGCATATACTATTCTCTATCGTTTCATTTAAAATATCATGTTTTTCAGAAATAAACCTCCAAAAACGTATGTTGCCGTGAATTGGGCCAACAGAATGGCCATAGAGTATTGCGATTGCCGCCATATCATTGTGTGTTTAACCCTATAGAAAATATTTGGGGAATTACTACAAATTTTTATTCCAAACACATTGGGCGTGATGGTTATGGTCAAAAAATTCCGTGGAAATGTGGAAAGAAGCGTTAGCACATGTCACGCCCACAATGTGGAAAAATACTGTTGACCATATGAATAAAATAATACGGGAGTGGTGGGAACGGGAATTAGTATTTGACCGTGAAGAGATTGCGCCGTTTATAATCGACATTAACGAAGATTCACATTATAGTTTTAGTGATTATGACAGTGAAGATTCTAATACTGCAGAGGGCATTCAGCCACTGTAACATGTAGGTTATTTTCCATTACCATCCTAATTGATTGTACTAGCGGCATGTTCTGCTGATGTCTTTTATAATCACACTATCACTTCACTGGCCAAATATACAAATTACTGGTCAGACGACGACGTTGTGCAACATGCATACTTATTATTGTTTATACTTTACTTTTGTATCTATTCCATGTCAATAAAGTACCTTATTCTGTAGATGTGACGTGCCTATTGTGGCATTGAAGACGGTAAGCATATTTCTCTAACTCGAAGCCTGTCACAACTATTCAATGCTGTCTGTTTGAGACGTATGTTAACATTCTCGTTGGTAGCTTTAAGTACAGTATGAAGCCTTGTACCACCCTCCAAGTATGTGTTTAACACCCAATTGTCAGCAGTTTTTACCAGCAGTCAATGCAAAAATGAACGTTCTTAAAGCCAGTCATTCACGTTCCAACGCCGGGGTACGATTGTATTGGATACAACTGCTGTACAATTCTGCTGAAAAGCAGCAGTACACACACGTTACGACCTTGCAGTTAAAAATTTGCGATCGTGGTGGCAACATGTCCGAAGAAAATGGACTTTTATACCTGCTTTCACGGTTTGTATAACATACACTGTCCCCACACGATTAAGTTTCCAACCAATACAACACGATTGTACTGCTGCAGACAGACTTGTTCACCAACCGTCCACATCCAACCGATTTGCTTGATCGCATACACAGATGTTCGAAAACACTTCAATTTTGTCATATCCTACACAATTGTACCGCGGCGTTGGAACGTGAGTGGCAGGCTTCAGTGACTAGGAACACGTGAAAGGGGTTACAGTCGTGATCTTTCCTGTGCCTGAGTTTGTAATTCATAGCGTCTATGCAGCCTGCAGCATGCCCTTGTATGCTGAAACACTGCAAGTGTAGCTTTTTCTAAACTGTTGCTTCACACTAACGGTCTTCTCATGCTATAATCATAAATAGAACAAACCAAAACAATAACAAGCCGACATGTTTGTTGACAGTTTTCAAACCGATTCATTTGTATAATAAACGTGGTAGACGCATGACGTCATACAGAGTCCGTGACGTGTACGCATTGCTTCGTGATCCTGACTATATACTTATGTGTCCTTTCAATAATGTTGATGACGTCATCACAAAATTGTGTAAAGAAAAAACTCAACTCGAAAATGCTGGATATGTTTCATTGTACGTCAAGACCGAGGGAAGTTCTGTTGAAACAATTTTCGACCAATTTTTTTTTGAATTTATAAAATTTACAGGGTGGGGTTCTATGTATTTTGGCGTTCTTTCTAAGAAAAGAAGTAAATTTTGAATTTTTTTTATAGTAAAGTTAAAAATAACGTTGGAATAATAAAACTACAGACATACCTAAGTAACATATCTTTCTATACACTTCATGTGAAATTCACTCGACAAAATTTTAAGACATCGTGTCATAGTGATTAATTTTTTCGAGAAGATGAGTAAATGAGGTTTTGTTAATATTCTACCATATTTTCATTAAATCAGTCTTATTTAATGTTTTACTAGAATCTAAAAAAAATCCGATCTGCCGTTTATGCAAATCCTAAACTTTTATTGTGATTATTTTTTTTGAGGATAAAGTCTGATGTCAAAATAAAGTAGGTACTTGTATTATTGTATTAGTTGATTAGGTATATTATTATGAAATTGTAGTCAGAATGAATCGTCAAATTTTAGTTAGAATTTTACCATCCATCCAATAATTATTTTAAACCACACTTATTTTGCACGTTAATCACGCTACTCAAACAGAAGCGGACAAATTTTTCGTATTCTGCAAACTTTGAAACATTAAGGAAACGCAAATTTAGGCATTTATCAAAATGTTTGTATTACTATACTTCCACGACTGGCTCCCCGAAAGTAAAAATTATACTATATATGAGGGGTAAAAACGAAAAAAACGTTTTAATGCAGCTTAATTATAATAATTAAGCTGCATTACTTATTAATGTTAACTTAAATATGTTTACTATTTTGAATATAAAGTAATAAAAACTAGGTAGAAAGCATTTTATTAAGTGCTCTAAAAAATAAGTTAAAATCGAATTTTCTTGGTAGCAGTTTCACAGAACGCACGGCACAAGTTTCTAATATTTGTAAGTTTTGTAGTGAATAGGGCTATTGTTGCAATCTGTGGCAGCTTTCGTGAAAACGTAAAAGTTATTTAGAAAATGCAGTTTTTCACCTACACTACATTCGCTAAATTAAATTCTCCTATGTCTCAAATGTCATTGCTAAATAAGCGTTGCAATCTAGATATATATGTAGTTTGCAGAAGCCTTGTTTCCATATTTCTTTTCATTCAAATTTCCTTTAGCTATAAGTATCATTAATATCTATCGTACTGCTGATTCAAAACGCCCCGAAGACACTTCAACATCTATTCAACTTAGCGCCTTAAAAGTAACAAAGAAAAGCGGGATTTTTATTATACTTTTGTTGCTCTTAAATTAAAAAAAAAACATAATACCTTAACTCCCAGAAGAAGTGGATTTCGATTAGTTTTCTTTTCGAGAATTTTCCTGATAAATGGCTTAAAAGAACGTAATGTAATAAACGATCCGTCTAGATCGAATCGTTTATTTTGCTTGCACGTAAAGGGTAAAATCCGGGGAAAATTCTTGTATTAATGTTGCCCTATCTCAATATTTCTTTTCGTATTCATAACACACAAATACTTACATAGGTACGACGTAATAGAATATGATAATCATGCAAAGTCTTGATACAATATTATCATAAAAAATGCAATAAGAGGATAAGAAGTTTAATTAAGCAATTAAACACACGCAAACACACCCAAACGTACACATTTTTGTAAATTCTGATTAAAAATTAGGGCGGAATCATAAATTACAAGTACAGTTGTTTCATAAAATTGTAATAGTATTTTGTAAGTAAAATGTTGAAGTGACGTCATCAAATTGTTTGAAAATAAGTCTTCAACTGACTATAGTTTTTTCAATAAATATAAAACAATGACTCATAATTCAGATTTAAATAGTGTATGTTTAGAACTTCTCATAATTATTAATTTCTTTGTTTTTTATTTAATAATTGTTTGATTTTCTTGTTTCGAAGTATTTGAAGGTCTACTTTTTCCACAATCATGCTAAAAGAATAAAATAAGTTTGTCGAAATGTAAAAAAAGCATAACCTGAATTTTAGTGGTATATATTTTCCACCAGCAATAAGGGTGGGTAGAATTCTTATGCCGCCTAAACGCTCTTTCGTTTTTTGTTATGTTTATATGCGATTTTGTTTTTATAGTAAGAATATCCAAACTTTTCAAATACATTTGGAAATTTGTCTTTTATTACAGTGATTTGATTTCAGCAAATGTAAATATACCGGCTGAAAAAATTAGGCTTTAGTTACTATAAAAATGATTGCCTAAGTGGACAAACCGAATAATTTTAAAGCATGTCGGTTTTGATGAATTATTAGCAATTAGTGATCAAACTGTTAGGTATTATGTGAACTTATGTAAAAACAAAAACCATAAGAATAATCGGTAGATCGAAGATATGCAACACTCGGATGTTGACTGTGGATGTTTGTACATACATACTGCATAAAATTTTCTGCCATAAAATTTTGTCGAACTGAAATATTTAGAATTAATTTTAGCTTCAAGGGGATACAATAACTTGACACACAATATATCTTAAAGGTAAGAACTTTGAAAGGCAATAAATTCTTGTTAGGATCGTGTAACAAACTTGTATTATGAATTTATTTTTAGTTGAAGAAAATGGTACATTTTTAGACGGGAAAACTAATCAATAAAACCAAAACGTAGTATTTTACGACATCTGATGTTTTTATGAAGTCAAATGGTCGATAGTTCTTTGTTAGAGTGCTTTGTACATTACTTCTAAGTCAGTGTGATGACTAAAATGAAAGTCTTCTATGTTATATAGTCGTAATTTCAACGTAATTTTTTTAGATACATATATTTAACTTATTTTTTTACATTATATGTAAATACTTTATATTTATTTTAAACATATTCTTTAAACGTTACCTTGGAAGTTCGAGGAAGCTTTTTGATCAGAATAATTTTTAGGTATTAATTAACTGTTGCAAATGGTCATAATCACAAACGATTTCGCAACCGAATATAAAACTTGTGTCAACAAAATAAATCGAATAAAAATTTTCCCTAATAAAAGCGCCCT
This sequence comes from Zophobas atratus, assembly GCA_022388445.1. NCBI lineage: Eukaryota > Metazoa > Arthropoda > Insecta > Coleoptera > Tenebrionidae > Zophobas > Zophobas atratus. The sequence continues at coordinate 23,869,797 of CM039442.1, read as the reverse complement.
TATCGAATTTGAGGTGATGGTTGTAGGTCGACGTGTTCCATATTTTTTATTTATACTAGCAATAAAACGGATTACATTAGGCGCGACTCCCCCGACTGAGAGGAAATCGAAAAGACGAAAAGGAAGTTGAAAATTCTCGACCGATGGTGTTATGTAACGCACCGTTCTGACATTCAGTGAAAAGCAGAAGAAAAGAGGAAACTCCGTTCGGAGTAGTCCTGCCGAGATATTCAATCAATTCTTAAAAATAAATTCCGACCAGCTTTGATAGCTGGGGATCCAACTGGCGCTTTGGCATATCTTTAACCGGAGCGTTCCGGTGTTATCCGTATTGACCCAGTCGTTCCGGGGATTCACACATCGAGCACACGATGTCAGTGCAATAAAGAAAACTAAGCTCCGAGTTTGCCGTCGAATGAAATTGAAGCGCTTTGTTTTTAGTTATCTTGCTTCTTTGCTATCATTCGTCAGGAGTGATGGCTATAAGATTGAAAGTTGTGAAAAGGGGTTTATAAGAGGTCATAGTCTACAGTCTAGACTACCGAACTATGGTTATTATGGTGTTAAAATTTAATATGTTCAAAGCGGCGGCAATCTCGGAACGAACGTCTTAAAAATAAATGTTGAATAAGTAAAGCTTTCGCGTAGGTTGCTGTATATGCTGTGCGCACCTATGTTTGATATATGAAGAAGCTTTTTCGCCTACGCCTCGAGGAAAGTGTGGAAATTATTTATTTTAATGTATTGTTGTAATACACGACGTGAAAGAAAAGTTGCATTGAATATAAGTTTCGAATGCGCAAAATGTCTGGTCCAGTAGATATAAATCATTTCCAGATTTCAAAAGAACATTGTTCGTTACTTATTGTTAGCTTTATTACTTTGAAAGCAACAAGCTCGAAAAGTGTTGTAATCAAGCGTTTTTGATGAATTTCATGTTTGCGTTTCACATCTTGAAGAATACAAAAATAAAGTTTTTTTTGCTTCTCGTATAATTCTTAAAAGGTTTTGAAAATTTCCACTTTCGCCAAACTTTAAGCGAAATGAATATATTACCATTTATTGAATATCATCTGCTTTAGCAACAAGGGAAAATTAAAGAAATGAGTGTGAAACGAACTTAAAAAAGCATCAAGTTTTCCTAACTTTATACTTTGTTAAAAGTTGATGAAGTTCGATTAGCGCGATTATCTCGTAATGGTGTTACTGAACTCCCAAGAACGAATTGAACCGTGATGCATTACAGTGATAAGGTCAAAGGTTTAATATTTTTATATTCTATAATTAAAAAAATGTAAATAGAACGATAAAGTTAAGCGAATTTGAATTTAAATGGAGTTAAGTTTGTAACATTATTGTATTAATTATCCATTTTTGTATTCGTATCTGCGCTATATTCCTGAAGATAAAACTTAACGAGTTTTCTTTAAAAACCCCGAATTAATTTTACAGTTGCTTAAAAAATTAATACTATAGTTGATATATGTGACCCAATATAACGCCTATATCTAAGAAAATTCCTAAATATAAATGAACCAATGCTGCAATATATTACGCCCACAAAAGCTCCCAACTCCTTTTTCCAGAAATTATAAATTAGTAATTGACCAATATATCTAACTGTCCCGTAGTTAACTGCTTCCAAGAACTCATTAAAAATAATGGCAATCCAAAAAAGATGTTCGCTGTTATCTTTTGTAATTTTAGTCGCATTAATAGCAATGTCTAGCCATGTCTGTTTGAATAAAAGTGAATTTAATTCTGTAATAAACCAACTTTACAGGTAAGTAAATTATAGTCTTTTTTTATTAATTTCACCAAATTACTGATGAAAAGTATTTCAACATGCATGGGTCGCTTTACAACACATAAATAAACATGAGTTCTTTCAGGTACATTTCGTCGTTGTGGTCGAAGAAATTCTATCAGATACATTTAAAATACTATAAATTTAATAGTTACTTGATAGTCATAATTACTTTTTACATGAAACTAAGAATATATTTTGCGGAAGTCGCGGTGGGCCCTCCAGAACAACCTTGATCGCGAAATATCTAGAAAGGAGCGTGTGGCTGTTTAAATAGGGACCACCGCTGCGAACGGGCAGTCGAGTCCAATCAGTGAGATAATTAAAATCTAGTCAAATTCATTCCAGTCGATTAATGACTAGGAGTTAAGTTAATTCTAAGTTATTCTGTAAAGAATCGCTGGGAAATAAATTGTTGAGCTTAACCCACGAAAAACGTAACGATATAAATTATGTTTGTATTTTTAGTTTCTAAGATAAGTAAATGACTCCAAATATCAAACTCAATCATCCGGTGTACATATCACAGAATTTGTTTTTTCTTGGAAGCTTTTTTTAAGGAGTAAATGTGCATGTATGAAATGTGTGAGGTTTTATGTACCAAGCAATGTTTCCCGTAACCATGTCACCATACATTAAAAACCAAATCTAATGATTTACTGATAGCAAACATGCAACTACGATGTAAAAATGTCACCAGGGTAATTCTTCCAATGTGCATTTCTTCATTCTTTTATTTTAAAGAAAATCATTTTTTGCAAAATGCTACAAGAATTTTTACTTTACACACCTGCGTGTTTCGTCGTACAAGAGTAGGAAATTAAACAAAAGTGATTAGTCATTCATCTGAAGAAATCGATTTTAGGGTATAAGTAATAATAAAAATTCCTTCTTAATTTTTTTTTTATGAATTAATAACTTCGGGCGCCCTTCAAGCAATTTCCAGTGAGAGCAGAGAGCTGTATAATTGAAGATGAAACAGGGTCGGCCTCCAATATTCTTTCAGAAAGTGAATCGAATTGTATTTATTATTGTTTCTGCGAATAAAGCGAGTCATTAGGCAAGTTTTTAACATGAACCTGGTCAGTTGTCGAATTTTTTTAGAGGTAGGATTATCCAACATTAGATTCTCTCAGATCAGTTTAAAATGCATGGACACCAGTTCATCACACATTTATTGCAGAGCAGAGTTTAAATACAAATATGAAATTTCAGTTCTGTCTTTTTATAACCATAGAAAAAAATTGGTCTAAAGAAAGTATAAACACATCGGAAGAATGTTACGTAGAAATTAGCTTGATTTGAATGAGTTCGTCCTCTCAAAGCAGAGGATCAAAACAATTAAATAGTAAGCTACAATCGAAAAAATGTTCTGAATATCATCATTATAATTCTTATTAAATAAAGACGTTTGTATTTCCACATTTTCGGGAAAATGGGGTGACTCGTTCTTAATTTGATCAATATATGAATGTTATGATGAATCACAAGTAAAAACTCATTATATTTTGCACATTTGGATAGAATTTATTGGGCAAAATTTTGAGATAACGTCATCATTGACTCAGTCATTAATTTTTTTCATTATAAGCAAATCTAAAAAATATTAATGCAGTGATAAATCACAAGTATAGACTCATCATTCTTTACACATTTAAGATAACATTTTTTTAGCACAATTTTGGGGTGATGAGTAAATACATTTTGATCAAAAATGTACCATGCTTACGATAAATTTAAAACACCTTCAAGATTTCAAAGAATTCGGTTTTGTAGTTTCTGATTAAATCAATAAAATAAATTCACGCATTCATTAATTTTTTTGAGTCACCCTGTATATGCAAATCCAAAAAATATGAATGGAATGATAAATCACAACTACAGACTAATCATATTTTGTGCATTTTAGAGAGGATTTATTCAGCAAAATTTTGGGGTGACGTCATAAATTTTTTAGGGGGGATGAGTAAATACATTTTGATTAAAAATTTACCATGCTTAGGATAATTTTAAAACATCTCCAAGATTTCAAACCATTCGGTTTTATAGTTCCTGATTAAATCAATAAAATAAATTCACGCATTCATTTTTTTTAGTCACCCTGTATATGCAAATCCAAAAAATATGAATGGAATGATAAATCACAAGTACATACTCATCATAATATTTTGTATATTTGAGGTAGGATTTATTCGGCGAACTTTTGAGCTGACGTCATCAATTTTTTGGAGGGGATAAGTAAATATATTTTGGTTAAAAACTTATCATGCTTATCATAACTGTAAACCATCTGGTTTTGGAGATTCCAAATTAAGTTGCAAAATGTTATTTTATAATTTTGATTTTTTTCCAAAAATTTGGGCGTTTCGGGTAAAAACTCAATACGGAGTTAGAAACGACATTTATGTTATTTCATACAATTTAAAACCAATTTGCTATGTGCAATTTTGAAGTGACGTCATCACATTATTAGTGGGGATGACTAGACAAATTTTAGTTACATGATATCTCTAACATAAATACAAAATTTGACAACAATCGGCCCAGTACTTTCGGAGATTATCTCCCTAATAAAAATTCGGGTCGGCAGACAGACGGACAGACAGACGGACTGACAGACGGAAACGGGAGACCTATTTCTTCGTACTCTAGGGGTCATGAAAGGTCGAGAAAACGTAAAAGTAGAGAGTCGGCCGACGGACTCGATTACAATACTTCCTTTGCTTACGTTCGGGAAGTAAAATATAGGTTTTCTATTTGTTGTTCATTATTTGAATGTAGTGTGCAATGTAGTAGAAATTGCGGAAAAAGTATGGAAGCTACTCTCAAAATTCAGGGTATTTCAATCAAAAGGAGCTACCTTAAAAATAACTCACATGTTGTTACTGCCAAGCACAAAGTTCACAATTTTGATTTATTTTGGTGAATATTAAAAATACAATCAAATCATGAAAATTTAATAGCCATAGAGACAAAATGGTTCGCCAGTGTGTTGACACTCAAAGTAGACGAAGGTTGTAAGGGATGTTGATGCTCTGAAACTTTTGTTGAGTCAGGAGTCAGATAATTGAAAATTTTCTTTGACATTCTAATTTAATTTTGGAGACTGTCTTCGATATATTATTATTATCTTCCGACTGAAGTTATTGAACAGCCTTTTTAAACCACAATATACTACTACTCTCAGCGATTAGCAATGTAGCCAATGTTCGGTGCAAACAATGTCTTGTGTAGATGTTGCCTTCTGAGAATTTTCAAATATGTTTAGATGTCAAAACTTTTTAGTTTTTGGATTTGCTTCCTAGATTTTGTTTCTTTAAGAATGCAATTAGTCCCAACTGAAATTTCTGTACTGTCGTTTATTTGTAAAGTGCTCTTCAAATATTACAGTGCACCCATTCAAACTGGTATACGTGTTTACAAAAGTGAATTTTCTAATTTTTCAACTGTACTTCAGGTCCGAGAAAAGTTCTGTCCAAATAACCTTCCGTAGAAATTTGCTTCCTCCCAAGCTTTTCCACCAAGTTTTAAGGAAAAAAATACATTCACGTATTAAAAAAATTAAGTTTTCTATCTCGACAAAATTTAATCCACTTGCTGGGCTGGTGAATCAATATTTTTTTACTCGCTAGAAATGCCTAATTTTCGTTACTTGTAGAATAATGTACTAGTCACATTAATTCTCAAAATAAATGTAACTACCACCTGTAATGCTACTGTGTATTAAAAATCTTAAATCAGTATTACTAATCTAAAAAAATCAAACGTTTATAACAATTTAACTTTCAAACTGCAAAACCGAATGCTCTGAAATCTTGAAAATGTTGAAGGTTATCGTAAGAACGGTAAATCGTTAATCAAAATTTATCCGTTTATTCCCATTTAAAAAAAAGTTGCCCAATAAATCCTATCTAAAATATGCAAAGTATCATCAGTGCATACAGGGTGATTCAAAATAATTAACGAATGAGGATATCTATTTTATTGATTAAACGGTTCACCCCATTTTCTCCAAGATTGGAGTACTATTATTATTAGTACTATCCTGCACCTATTGAAATTGATATACGTGTCCTTGCTAAAATGTTGATTACGTCGTTATGAAAAAACTCACTTGAAATAGATGCATAGCATCTTTACCTGTACTTTAACAGTCCACACACACTAAACTTTTTTTAACCTACATGGCTTATATATAAAAAGATTTTATAACTATTTTTCAAAAAATCTGTATTTTTTCGCCTGTATTTCAGGGGCGACGGAATTTCTGTCTGAATAAAGAATTGATTGCGGAGAGAAAACTTCAGGCTTTAGTTATAAATAAATTTAGTTGCAATGTCTGACGTTTTAACAAATGAAGAGAAATGTTACTTACATATAGATAGATTTTTTTATAAAAAATGATTTTTATGAAGTTTCTAAAGGTACGTAAGGGAAATTTTAACAACACCCAAAAAGCCGAAAATTAAAATCCTTATACACGGATTTTTTACTTTGATTAAAATTTTACGTTTATTTATTAATCAGCCTCGCTGGGGCCTGAACAACTGTTACATGGAATACTCTTTCTAACCTTACTTTTCTTATTTGTTGTTGCTTCCTGGAGAAATCACCTTACTTTATTAAAAACATTTTTTTCAGAACTTTATTTGTGTACTTGCGCATTACTAACAACTGGCATTTCCATTTGGAGCAGAAGGCGTTTACGAATGAGTCGCATAATTCGAAACAGCCAGAAGGTGTGTGGGAGTATTCGATTCAAGCGGACTGCGACGAATTCCGGGAAGAATTTCGTTGTCTGTCCATTTTTGGCACGCATTACAATGAATTGTGCTAAAGTTCCGAGAAGCTTTGTCTCTACAAAGAAAAAGAGAAGTGGCGGGTCGAAAGATAAGACAACTCCAGAAAATATTGGGAAATTGCATTCATTCTCAAAATAATTATTAGAACCTAGAGCACCCACAACAATTTGGAGGAATTAAGGCTGAGAATAAAAGAAGAAATTCACGACATAAAGAATAATACAACAAAAATAAATCATTAATAAATCTTGTATCAATTTTCTTTGGAACTTGAAGCTTAACACTTATTTCATTAAAAATTGCCCGCCATTATGTGGTTTAACACCGATATGCTAAATTAACTGCTCATCTCACAGAAAAAATTGGTCAAAGTTTATTTCGACAGGACTTCCCTCGCGTCTGAAGTACCTATAAGTTCTATAAATATATGACAGAAATAAAAATGTTGTAATAGTTTTTACAAATTTTTTTTTGACTATAAATTAAAACATATTAACCTTTAACCCAAAAAATAAAAACAAATAATACAGTGAACAAGGTACAAATCTCTTCTTTGAAAAATTATAAAACTATATTTTGCGATTTCTGGTTTGTGGTAACTTCTCTACAAAGTAAAATCCAGCGGCATAAATAACATCCTCGCAGGCCTTGCGCGGTGGGGGCACAAATTCCAGTGGACATCTTGGGCCGGATCTAGATTCTTAGAGACCTGATGCTGTTATTTATCTGGGACCCATTTTTTTCTTATTATAAATTAGGAGTTGGTCTTGGTTAGAAAATTTAATTTACATATTTTCAATACTTTAATTTATGTAGAAAAAGAAGAACGTAGAAGATTGGAGTGTAAAAAAACGTGTGACATTTCGATATATTACCAACTGCGGTTCATGTTGAACCTTAAGTTTTAGATGTCTTTACACACAAAATTAATTATGCAAGCGGTTTTTTTAATGTTTGACAATAAACTATAAAATTCACTAATAAATAGATAGTAGGTAACGCACACTTTTAAAATTACTGAACGAACCGAAAAGCAAACATAAGGATGAGAAACTGATACTTAAAACAAAACATAGCCGTCCGGCGGCGAGAGCTCTTTATGTAGGTGGCTGATTTGCTGCAAGTCATAAATTATTGGAACGCCCGGAAGTTGCCAAATTTGCATTTTGCACAATCTAGAAATCTTACGTGTCAACAAATACTTAGACGAAAACGAAATTGTGTTCTTGTAATAACCAAATTACAAACAAATAAATTTTATTTTTCTTACATTTAGACCAGAAGGAGCCCTTTAACTTCGGTGGTCTGACGCTCTATCATTAGAAGCATCCCTATAAATCCGCTTCTGGCTGGACGCCGCACAAATACGGACAATGTAAAATATATTTATAGCAGATAATCAACGGGAAAAATGGCCTCTCAGCCATAGGCGTAACTTGAAGTGTTTATGTTTATACATCGGAGGAATATCACATAGAAATGTGTTTGATTTAAACGAGTTTATCGTTTCAAAACAGAGACCTAAAATTATTACTAATAATAATAATAAACGAAATGAAGATAAGATTCGTAAACCATAAGTACAGGAGTATATTATATTTCATACAAAATCGGTAATGTTAATTGTGCAATATAATCAGCGGACGTCACCAAACTTTGGTTAGTGTACCGTCCACATGATATTCCTAATATGCATACAAAATTTGACAATAATCGGTCCAATAGTTTCGGAGATTATTTGTCTAATAAAAATTCGGACAGGGGGCAGACAGACAGACCGACAGACAGATAGAAACGGGAGACTACTCGATTACTATATTTCCTTAGGTTAGACTCAGGAAGTAAAAGGTATCAGCGTGTAGCAGGAGAGTATGAAAATAATACAACTTCAGCCTTTGAGTTAGTGCCGATAGTAAGTGGAGCATTCTAAAAAATTAATGACGACGAATTTTCGTATTTGTTACCTAAAAGATCATCCAATTTTTTTTTCATCAAAATCAAAAATCATGCGGCACACCCGATTTGGTGTTTTCATACCTTCAAATGAAACACTTATTAGATATTTGACTTTATGTTTACTGAATTTTTTTTGTCATGCCACAATAAAAGCTAAAGTTGCCCTTTTTTTCAAAAAACTTTTCGAGTAGCCAGCTGTTATCTAGCAACCCCAGGTTAAAAACTTGTCAGCGCACGATAGCTATCCATCCTGGAGAAGTGCGCGATTCTCTTGGAGGGCGTCGCGACGATGTCGACCAGGTGACGGTTTTGACGCTCAGTACAGCTCCGACGTCCTCCGGCAACAGAACGCTCCGGCGGCCGAAATATGCCCGTTTGTGTACCGACAGCGTATTAAAACGTGCGCCGCTCCATATGCATGTCTTGCGAACTTTGTTTCGCAGCTAGACCTCTCATCAAAATTCTCGTTACAGACTTCTTGGTGAGTTTTGATGTTCTTTAGTCGTGTCCTTCGACATAGACAGACTTGCACTGTCCACGCGGTTCATACCGGACCTTGCGCGCATAACAATTATCCAATAGGCGAAAATCGATGGCAAAAGTAAATAAATGAGGGAAAGACGATGCCAGGTCGCCTCGCCGCCGTTATCGGCCCACATTTCCTAATAAATTATTTCTTTTTATACAAAACACTCGATAACGTCACGCATTTTGATGTCGATATCGCGGTTCTTGGGGTATTGACGTTTGTTTTTTTTTGTTGTTGTTGGCGATGATAGTGTTTATGTGCTTGTTAGTAGTAAAAACAATTTCGATACATTATTTTTACGGGTGGAAAAAGTTTGAAATTTCACTTGTGATGGAGTTTCACTTTTATGCGAACGCTTTTGAAGGGGGTTCAAAGTTGTGTAGTGTTCTGTACTCGGAGGTATAATAAAAAAGAATATTTACTGAAGTGGGAAATTCGCGTATTTTTCAATTCTTAAGAATGGAGTTTCTTGAAATTTGTTCACGTTTATGTTATACAGATTTAGGGCTTTATCGAACGAGAGTTTTTTGTTTGCCTTGTTGCTTACAATAGTGGTTGTATTTGTTTACTTACACTAAAGCCCAGTCGACAATTATGTGTTGTGGGACCGTATAACCAATTTTTTTTGCAATTTAGAACAGTAGATAAAATAGTTACAATTGTGCTCTTCGTTTATTTTACAGCATATTTGAATTTTGCAGAAATGCGCCCTAGTTGAAAACTTCTAACAAATTGTTTTAACACATCTAGTCCTTATTGTATGTTGGCGATGACCGAATTTCTTGAAAAGTTCATTAAACCACTAATAATCATGAAAGAACCATTTAGTACGAATACTGAATGCCGTATTTTTACAACATAAATTTACAAATGCAGGTGGGTTTTACGTTGCAATAGGTTTTGACTTAACCCCAATGAGTTTTTTAATTTAAAGTGATATAATTCCTGTAGGATAAAACAATTTTTCAAGCAGATTTTTACACATGTTAGAAGTTATATAAGAAATTGATTTTATAACACGGCGAAAGTTCGTAGAATAAAAATAATGAAACGTTCGACCGCTTGATATAAGTATAATTAATATTTTAATATTTAGCTACTCTGTTAGATGTTTTATTGCAGTGTTTATCACTGGGAAAATATCTCCATTTATTTACGACCAGGAAATGTTGTAATAAATATTTTCTTTCAGTTAAGCATAATTATAGTGTTCAAAATTCAAAACAAAGGTTTTAATTGTAGTACATCTATTTTTCTCAGATGAAATATATTAAAACACGTTTTTCCCTCTGTTTAAAAGCATTCTTACAGCAAAATATATCATCATGAATAAAACGACTTAGGTTTTATTTAACAGGTAATATTTCTTATATACATACATCAACGTGTAATAAAAACCAAATTTAATGACAAACTACATAACATATAAATGCGTCTTAAAGTTACAGAGTTACGTCCACTACTTTTTATACAATATAATAGGTATGTAAAATTTTGAGGAAGCTATCTGGATTCGTTACAGCCAATCATTTGAAATAATAATTTTTATCAACTGGTCACTTTGAAATTTTATTTGTAGTAATATTTCGCGGCATCCATCTTTCTTATTCTAGGATACAGTTCATACTACTTTTATTTTGCAGAAATCTGGAACACATTTTGTTTAATAATAATAGTGATTAATTATATACGTTGAAAATATATTTTCTCGGGAATTTTATTATCTCAATTGTTATTAAACGGTACAATAAAAAACATATTTGGAGTAGGCGGTGAAACTTCAATTACTTACGACTTTTTTAGAGTGTAAAGTCACGTGAAAAACTGGCGGTTAATGTTAATGACATTTAACAACAAAATAATATTCGATTAGAAAACGTTTTCTCATTTTAGTGCAAATTTCTTTAATGCAGATTTCTGAAATAAAATTAATAAATATCTAATTACAACATAATTGCATCCATAAATTATCTGCTAGTTAAAAACTTTCCCGTTAACATAAGGACACTATCTTCGAGCGTATGAAAAAATTTGGTCAGCCAGCAATTATTCAAAATTAATTAATTTAAAAAAAAGCAAGTGTTTTCTGCTGCCAAGTCACTTATTATATACAAAAAAAAATGGAAGTACTCAAAATCGTAATGGTTATTGGAAGGATAAACTCATGACAATAATTTCCTTTGGTATTTTTTTTTCTTCAGAAAGTAAAAGAAAACATGAGAGTACCTGAAATTTTCAGTAACAACAATAAGAAAATATTCTGCATAATTCAGTCGAACATTTTGTAGGATCATTACCATAAATATTTTGTGTTGTTCAGAAAAAGTCTTGGTAAAAAGTAAACGCAACACTCACACAACAATTCTGAAAAAAAAAACTGATTTTTATGAAACAAAGTAAAAGATGAAATAATAATAAACCGCGAAAAATTACTGCCAAGTCAAATATCATTTAAGATGCAGGCATATTTATTAGTCTCGGTAAATAATTACCCTGTTATAAATAACGGCAACTAACAACTCCAAGGCCTGCTCCAAGTATATTTTTTATTGTAAGTTTAATCAGTAACAATAAATGACAATATTGCAGTTACTACAAGAATCAAAATAAGGTAAGTTTAATTTACAGAAAAAGGTCGCAAAAGTGCCTGGAACACCCGGCGGGGTTTAGATATCTCAAGATAGTTTTAACAATAGTCAGGAGTATTACATCGAGTAGTAAAATTCATTATTTTCAAATCTAAAAAGTGTTTATCATGGAAATTTCTGAACTAATACAATAATAATTTACTAAAAATATTTTAACATTTTTAGTGCTTTCTTTTTTTGAAGTTACTTACTTTGAACTGGATAATATAGTAATGTTATAGTGCGTGGTAAAAATAAAGAAAAAAATGGACGAAGGTTGTTTCGACAAAACTTCCCTCGCGTCTGTAGTACAATGAAACATATCCAGCATTTACGAAAACTATAAAATTTCGATGTTGCGAATTTAATTTTTTTATGAGAACCCTTACAAGTTGAAATAAACAAATGTATGGAATGTTAAAGCAGAAGCGTGCTACATATGTTTCGAGTCAGTTTTTTCTTTACAAAATTTTGTGAAATTTTTGCAAGGACACGTATATCAACTTGGATCTGTGTAGTGTAATACTAATAATAACAGTATTGTATTCCCAAATTTTCTGGGAAAATGGAGTGACCGTTTCTAATTTAATCAATAAAATAAATTGACACATACTGCGACGAAATTCCACTGACGGACTGTGACGGTCTGGAATTTCACCGATAACGCGTAGGGGTGGCGTGCCTCGGTGCCAAGCCTTGGGCCGACTAGTGTCGAACAGAAACAGGTCTGGCCGACCTAGGCTTATGCAGTCACCTTCACGCCACCGGGGGTGAGAAAAATTAACAATAATCGTGTTTATTCCCTGTCACTAGCTACAGGGCTAAAATACTCTTACGGCTAAAATAAGCTCCAGGACGGCTCCTCCTAGTCCTGGAATGAAAATCACCGGGGACGGTACGGCGACCTGGGAGGGGAGCGCGGTGGCGAAACACGACGTGTGCTCAACTGTTTCGGCTTTTTGGGGTGACGAAAAAAAAACGGAGACGCCGGTACGGTTTTTCGGTGGGAGGCGGCGAAAACCCAAACGGTACTTACGGAAGTCTGTCCTTACAGGGGTTCTGCACTTCTCACAAAACAACTTTGCAAAAACCGCCACAGCACCGGGTCAGACACTTCCAAACTCATCTAAAACTTCAAGAAAGAATCCCCTTGTCTGGCCGGGTCGGCCCGGCGATCGCGGATTTACTCTTGGCTCTTGGTAGACGTCCCGGTTTTAGGCCCGCGAAAATTCGCATTGTTACAAAAGATTAATTATAATGTATAAGCAATTCTAAAAAATATTAATGTAATGATAAATCCCAAGTACAAGCCCATCTAATTTTCACAGTTAAGAATTTATTCAGCAAAATTTTGAGATGACGTCACCAATTTTTTGGAGGATAAGCAGATACATTTTCATGAAAAATTTGCCATACTTACTACAACTTCGAAACGTCTGAAAGATTTCAAAAGCATTCGATTTTGCAGATTCAAAATCAAATTGCAAAATGTTGTTATATATATTTTTTTTCCATAAAACTGGACGCTTCGTGTAAAAACTCAACACGGATTCATATACTACTCGTGTAGGACGATGTTATTTTACACAATTTAAAACCCATTTACTATGTACAATTTTGAGGTCGGGATGATTAAATAAAATTTGGTTAGCGTTTTACCATCTACTATTTACATGGTATTCATAACACATACATAAAATTTGCAGTCTCGAAGATTATCTGTCTAACAAAAATCGTCACGGACGGCGGACAGACAGACGGACGGAAAGGAGAGACTCATTTTTTCGTACTCTAGGGGTCATGACCCTACGAGAAAATATGAAAGCAAGCAGTCGCCGATGACAAGCTCACGCTCGGAAAGTGAAAGCGAAGAAAATAATATTTTTAGACTTCTCGAGTATATATTAGGATAGTTTAAAATAGATAACTTGATTATTTATTTTGAGACCCTTGTTAGTTTAAATATTTTGGTTCGTACAATGTGACATTAACCACCCTGTAATAGAGTTTTGAATTATAAGGCACATTAGTGACGTACAAACGATACCTCATTTTAATATTTACCTAATAGTTTTAAGAAACGACTTTACAGTTTCGATATAATCAGTAGTATTTTCTGAGATTGTGGGTTTAATATAATTGCCAAAAATGTCATACATGCAGCGTCAGCAAGAATAACTGGCATTTTTCTATTTTCCAGGATATGGGACGTAATAAAAGCATGATTTCGAAACCCGTCAAAATAAACTTATTTCGAATTCTGCTTAGCTGTAGCTTGGGAAACAGAAATATATTACGTGATAGTGCACCATCAAGGCAGAAATACTTATAGCACAGCGTTAACTGTAATGGCAGAGATATATTTAAAATTTAAACGGTGGGGTCTCAGCTTGAAGACAGTTACTGCTATTACGTTTTGTAGCACTTTTTTAATTACTGTTTCTATTTTATTAAGTCTTAAATTTCTTTTAAATGTAAACAATTCTTTAAGTAAAGTTTGTTAAAGTGAAAAAAAGGAGCAACATTTTTTGTTTACTTTTTATTTTTTTTAATATCTATTACTTCTAAAAAAAATCTCTTATTTTTGTTTTCAAATTCGCTACACTTGTATACCATAAGTTACGTTAATTACTATGGAATGAGAACAAAAATAATGAGGATGAAACCACAGATTTTTGGAAAATAATACATTGCACACTATGTTCAAATTTTACTACTATAAAATCCAATCGCAACAAGGAAAAACTATTGAAGAAAAAAAATGGATACAATTAAAATTTTTCGAATAATACTATTAGTAAGAATTGTAGAAACCATTGTATGTATTTTGTATTTTTGACAAATCAACGACTGTAAGAAAAGCAGCAGAAAGTATCTGTTTTTCTTTTGACGGCAAGCGTAATTGCTTATTTGTTTGATAAAATCATTCGTCGAAGCGACTGTGGCTGGTAGGCAAAAACCTTCTCTGAATGCAAATCTAAATGAAGGAGGAAATTAGAAACTTTCTTGAGTTGAAATGTAAATAGCCGAGATTATTTGCCGTAAAAATAATATTTGTCACAATTGTGGCTGGCGAGATAATGAGTTCCAGGTCAATTTCATGGTGTACAAAGATCGCTTATTCAATTCGTTCGTAATTGTATTTATTCGAATGGTGCAATAAATGGTGGATGCGCCGGGTTAGCACAATGCATGAATATCAAGATCTCTGTTCAGACTTTGCATAATTACGTCGTTCAATTAACTGTTACGTACTTGAAACGTCGCAATATAATAGTGAATTAAGCAAATAACAATAAAATTAAAGAAAAGTGACAAAAACTTCTGTGTTAGTTACGTATACGTTTTATAGAAAACGCTAACACGAACGTGTATAATTGTCTATGTCAGAAATGGCTACAAATATCATTTCTGCGCTTACTCATTAACTTGTAGAACAATATGCAGCATTTTAATTAAAAGGCAAACGTGAAACAAGAGCAGCGGCCGTAATTCTAGCTGGATATTTCTAAATAAAGTTTTAAATCGCACAGTGGCAATTCAACGTTCCAGCACTTGAATTACTTTTTCTGCAAGTTCTGTTCTAGCAGAATATCACTTCGTTAGGAAAATTATATGAAAGCCGTATCCTGATTGGTGCGTATGCAGCTCTTAAATTTGTTAAAGTTTGAATTAAACTCCTTAAAGTATAATAAATTTGATTCGGGATTCCTATAACTCATTATTTTCCGGATCCACACTTTCATTAATTTTCATTTAAACTCTCTCTTTTATGCATTTTTCGTTTTAATCACAATAAATTTGATGATGCGGAAAACAGTCAAACTCCTTAAGTCGTACGTGTGCAAAATTCTCTTTCATTAATCTTATCCAATCTCTTTCAACCGCTTAACACCACGTCTCATCACCTGAAATAATTTTCCACAGAATAGAGAGGATCAATATTGAACCTAGGCAAAAGCACGTTGTTCAAAGCGTTGGGTGGATTACAGCTGATTACAACCCACAGAAGGTTCCACTAATGTTCATTAAATCTGTCATCGAGTGTATATGGCGCAAATAATTCTTCGATTAATCGTCAAGCGAACTTTAATCAGTCGTGGCCTGTCACCGTCGACAAGATAACAAGAATGTTATTCCAAGGAAGAGAAGTATTGACAGGTGTGTACAATGTGTTCAAGGTTCGATGTATTATGCTCTAGAGTAAGGTAAGTATTTGTATAAGGTGTGACACGTCATTCGCTCTAAATGAGAAAATATAATATTTGATAAAAATAATTTTAATTAATACATTATTTTTGTATTGAAGGCGTAGCAAATTAATATTAAATCAATACTGCACAACAAATATACATATTCTATATGTTTTTGAATTATAAATCCCATTTAATGAATTTAAACTGTTTACGGTAATTACTTGCAGTTCATTGCTTACAAATGAGCATAAAATTGCAAATTTGTTTCGTTAGGTTTATAACAAATGATAAATGCAATATTATTGACGATAACGAAATAGACAAAATTGTATTTAGAGTGAAAATGGTTTTATAATTTCGTATTAAAATTTATAGGTACAATAATTTTAATATATTTTATAAAAATTTTTCTTATAGTCGAAAAACAAGAAGATGTGGTGAATTTGATGATTCTTATTGTGGTGTCTTATTTGCTAAGAAATGTTTTTTTTTTATTGAACAAAAGTTGTTTGCACCATGTTTTCCTCGACTCTAAACCTGTTTTTGGCCGGTTTGCTGCAAAACTTGTACCAAAACAAGCTTATACAAGAGTTATTTGCAACCGGACGGTTTTATGAGTATTTTCCAGGGTAATGGGCTTTTGTAGATATCGTTCTCACAAACAAAGATTATAGAATTAGTTGTACGACTCATATTTTCTTATTGAAAAATGTAAAGTACGATCAATAGGAAACGTCCTCAAGTTGGCGCTAAACGAGAAACATACTCCCTCAAAAAAATTCAATATCTAGTTAAAGATGATTTTTGTTGATTGCTTACTATAAAACCTCAGAAATAGTTGTAAGACGGACACCTATGGGGTTTTTTTTAAATCGACATTAAAACATCCCATAATAGTATAAAAATAATCAATCGCTCAACTTTCTCCATGTGCAACTCCTGTTTCGGTCTGTCGTCTGTTTGTCTATCGTCTGTGTCGACTTTTATTGGAAATGAACTCCGAAACTACCGGACTGAGAGACATGATGAAATGCCAAACAAAATTTGTCTGATCATCCCCGGCTGCAATTTGATGACGGCACCGTGACATTTTACGTGGTAGGTGCCATTTAACATTTGTAAAATAACGTACTCTTGTACATGTGGTTTATGAATCCGCCTTGATTTTTACCCTAAGCGTTCAGACGGTCGCACACATAATTTAAATTTTATAACAACAATTTGATATTGATATTTTAGCATCGAAATGTTGTAAAGGAAGTGAAATGAATGATATACAACAGTAATTAAGGCAAATCTTTTCGGAAATTCTTGATATTATAATTATTCAAATATAAATTAGATTTGCCGGCATAGAAAACTGACACATTTTTGACTTGCTTAATGTTTCTAAAATTTCAGTTTTTGTGAAAAAATTCTGCGAAATCGATACTTAGATATTAAAGCATGTTGCGACTTGCTTTATCAACTTTACAACTATAAACCGCCCATGTTCATGACCTACGTTCGAATTATATACAGTGGCGTGTATGGTTGATGAAGTATGATACGTTAATGAATTCAGAAAAACAAGCTGTACAAAAATTATAAAAAATATATAGTATCATAAAAAAAAGAGTTGAATATCATAGACAAACACAAGGTTGTCAAAACACGTTATTTATAGGATATCAGTTACGTTCTTACACTGTTACTGGTACTACTTATCCATATTTGTTTTTTGAATATATAGAAGTTATCGCAAATAACAGTTCGCAAAATCAAAATTTTTATTTTTCAATGAAGCGGGGTTTCTTGGAGTGAGGGAAGTCCTGTAGATAGAACTTTAAACCAATTTTTTAAACATGCTATACAGTTCTATAATACTAAAACATGTTACAAAAGCGCAAATAACGTTGGAACTTTTTATTTAATAGTTTTTTACGATTATTAGCTTTCTGGAGTAGATAATAAATAAATTTCTATTACTTGTTGTTCTCTAGTCATGAAATCAGTGTTAATAGATTGTCAAGATTTCCAAAAAGTTCTTTTCGTATACTCTAAGACACGTGTAAAGTTTGTTAATTAATTTAATTCTAATTTTGAAATGAGGTTATCAAATTTTTGGAGCTCAGAAACAGATGAATTCTAATGAGCAGTTTATTATGTTCAAGATAATATGAAAATGTTTTACCTATATTTCACAGTTTATAAGTTTTTTTTTTAATTACAACTACAGGCGCATATGAGTTTGCACACCTTAAATGCTAACTCAACAAAATTTAGACATGATGTCATCAATTTTTGTAATGGATAAACAGATGAATTCGGATTAACGATCTACCGGAATCATCATGTCCTAAAAGAGTGGGCAAAATTTCAGTACATTTGGTTCTGTACTTTCTAAGTTAAACTATAATTTTTTTGTAAAATTTTCAAGAGTTTTCAAAAATCTACATGCATACAGTTAAAAATAGGAGTAGATTAATAAATCACAACTATAGAAACATGCTAATATGCACATTTACGTACATTTTACTTGTCAATATTTGAAGATGACGTCAGCAAATTTTTGGTAAGATTGATAAGCAAATTTTGGTTAGTTGTACGATATGCTAATAACTATTATCAAAAGTTTCACAATAATTTGGCCAATAGTTGCAGAAATGACTTGAAAACAGACACCTACTTTTTCAGATTTTAAAAGCTATGAAATATTGAGAAAATAAAGTAGCCCTTCGCCGTCTTACGCTTGGGAATTAAAAAGTTAAAAGCATTTATTTAAAAAATGATGTCATCAAAGAAACTTTAAATGAGCAATTTAACTAGTTTAGTAAAAAGTTTTCAGACTCTGTTGATTTTAAAGAATGTTATGTTTTATTTTATAACATTCTGCGCATGTTAGCTTTCAGTGAAGTATTAAGAAGAAGTTTTTCTGTTGTTTTGTGCAAAAGTTGTATATAAATATGAAAGAAATATTTTACTTTGTGTACAAGAATGAAACAAAACTTTCCCGTTATTTTATTTGAAAGTTTAATTTCGACGACAAAAGAAAATGAGTTCTAAATTTGGAAAACTGTTTGAGCAGTGGTTATATTTAGATCCTTTGGTAAATTTATATCAGGTTTTTTTTAACTGTGGAGTTGCAGACGCTTTTAACTTTTACAAAAAATTATTTTAAATTTTAAAAATACCTTAGTAAGTTATCTAATAAACTACTTATTTTTAACCATAATTTAATGAACGATTTTATTTAATTTTTGTAAAAATTCGAAACATTCTGCTACTGCGATATATCATAACAGTATACTCTAATTGTGTGGACACAGTTAACGAAAATTAGATTTTAGTAAATATAATAAAATGTTCTTGCAACATGTTATGTTTTAACACTCTTCATAGCCATAGCCTGTGGATACAGCAAACCGACCAAAAAGGCGACAATTTCAAATAACAGAAAAGGATGCAAGGATAAGAAAAATTCATTTCCAATAAATGCCGACATGTGTGCCTTTTTATTAGTCTTCCGGTTGAAATTTCCCTTCACAGAACCAAAATTGAATTTTCCATCTGCTCTCGGCCTAAATTATTCCATAATTGGGGTAGAATCTCCCTTAACTCATTAACTGTTATTGAGGCGGACAACTAATTTCGAAGGATTTGCCAACTTATTTTAACGACGTTTTCGTCATGGATGGACAAGAACAAGATGAATGCAAAATCCTGTCAGGTGCGGCTTCTGATTAATTTATGAACGTTTGGCATTTGCCGGGAGGAAATTGTAGGCGAATTTGAAGAGAAAGATGGAAGGAAATTGCAAGGAAAGTAGGGATGTGTACGAGGGAAAGAACATGTTTTGAATGGTCGTGACCTTTTGAGTGGTCGTCAGGTTGTGTTTCATAATTAAACGTTTTGATCTCGTGTTACCTGTAACGAGTTTGGGTCCGATAACCTGCCTTCACGTTAATGAGTGGTGTGTCGGGCAAGATTTTCGGTTTGCCGTCAGGAACTGAATGCAAACTTTGTTCTATACAAATTGTCTTTAACTGATTTTTAGTTTTCACGGTGTAGCTAAAAAAAAATAATTTACAATTTGACTAACATTTTAATATAATATATTTCCGACATAAATATACTGGTGGGGTACTTTGAAGTTTTACATTTAATTGACGCATAAATTTGCGTTAAAAGTAAATTTCGTTTTTATATTTTTATCAAACACATGACAATATCATTCATACCATAAGTTAAATTTTTATTCAGAAAATTGTGTTTGATTTGAAAATAAAAAATTTGGATAAAAGATTTGGACGGTACATAAAAAGACGAATAGCATATTTAATCAACATAGTTAAACCTCATTTTTATTTTTTCCACAGAAGGCCGAATTCTGCAAAAGCTTTCCGAATTTTATGCGCATTTTAATATCCTTGAATTATTCCAAGAAAAGAAAGAAATTTTCCAAACTTTTTTAAATAATTCCATTATTTATCGTTATAAAAAACCGCAACGTATAACATGTCATTTTTACTGAAAACAGTAATTTTCCCGAAGTTCTAACATGGTACCATAAAAAAAATAAACACTGTAGCAATCCACACCAACTATTATGTACATACATAATTGCCGAATATGAAATTATACTTTAATGATGGACTAACTAAAAGGAACAGGCAAGAGCAAAACAGACGGTTTTGTTATTGATTGGGCCCAACCTTCCAGGTTTCAGGTTGGCTCCATATCATTTATTTCCGTTCGCTGACCGCTGGCATCCATTAAAGTTATTTATTGTGTCTAACGTTCATTAGATTTAATTACACCACGTTTTTCTTTTCCTTTTTAGCACTTCGGCGCGATGTGATTGCATGGTAAGGTGATGTTACATTTAAATTTTAAATGAACGCCTGAGTGTTTCACACGTTCTAATCTTTTAAAATTCGTCATTAAAACGAAGCGAGAGGTTTGATAATTGAGCTTTTTAAAATTTATTTTATTGCTCTACGAGGAAATGGGTGAAATAATTTAGCAGAGATATTGAAGTAATTGATTGCGTGCCATTTGTTAAATTGCCCGTTGGAAATGTGCTCAGGAATGGGTTTTAAAAATGCAGTGGGTTAACAACGGGCAATTGTCCAGTGGCTTTAATTTATTGCAAAATATTTACGTTTTGGGAAGCAAACAAGCAATAAGATAGGAATCAATTTGCGAAGTAATCAATAATCAGCTTACAGTTTTTAAAAAACCACTTGTGAACAAAATTTTAACGAATTCTTTTTTTTACATTTTTGCAATGTATGTAATATGGTAAGACAAAAAAAAAGATAATGATTTATATTTTGTTGCGTGATATATTCATAAAATCAGGAAGGTACAAACTCTGGGACTTTTGTGTAAAAAATGGCGGTGAGTTGGATACTTAAGTATTATCGATTATAAGAATTATAGAATTTCGTTCATTCGTTTCATTAGATCTTTCCCATCTAGTTTGTCTTTAGAACTACTGGGTCGCCTTAAATACCGTTCTTAAGTCCTATTTATTTTGGTTTTGGTGGTATATGAAGTCTTATACTCAAATCTCAAAATTTGACAAGTTGTTCAATTACCTTTTCGTAATTGCATATGAGGTATTTTGTTTATGCATAATGTTTTCTCAACTGTGCGTTTGATTGTTATGATAAAAAAACACGTTTGAAGGGTTGTCAAAGACGGGACTGACAGCTCACCAGAACTAGAATAGATTAGAGGAATCTGATAACCGAATCGGACTCAAAAGTTTGTGATTATAAGTGATTGAAATGTTTTATCCCAAAAGTCAAATAACTATATATTTAAGAAACGGTCAAACCAGAATCGATTTTGTATACTATATTTTGTATATTTCAAAAATATGACGCACTCATACAGATGAAACTGATTCGTAGATTTTTTCTTGTGCTTTCGTCTTCTCATTCGAACACTCTTTATTATCTAACTAGGTAGTGTGCAACGTAGTCGTTTCTACGTACAAATTTTAAAGTGATCACCTCCTTTGAAGGACGATCTCATCTCTTGTTGACACAAGCGGTCGCTATCAACTTGTCATTAACCCTCTTTCCAGTAAATTCACTAACATTTTATAGGTGTTTGTCGCAATTCTTTAGCAAAGTTTAAAGTAAAGCGTCGTAAACGAATTCGTTCGTTGCTCTCGAGAGAATCATCTGTATTTTCAGGCCGATTAAAAGTTGAAACAACTAATCACCGATCTCCATGTTGATGTAGACATGTCTTTGAACAGAGTCCGAGCATCTCCCATCAAAGATCGAAATGGGCAGATTTGGTGATATTGTCACAATTTCCAGCTGACAACGAAACACCCTCGACTTGTTATCTAATATTACAAATTCAGCTAGTGACCTAAAAAACCTGGTTTCTTCCATTTTGTTAATAAAAAAAATTATTATTATTGCTCTTATTATTCTATTAATGGTGAAAGTATAGTCTTCTACAGATTATATCGTTATATGACAGGGTCTAATTGTTATGGAGTCAAATACCTCAATAAAGAAGGTTATAATGGGGGAATAAACCCGATCGCAGGGTGCTTTTTAATATGAAGTACAAAGGGTAAAGATGCACCACTGAGGTCGAATTTATGATAACTGCAATTGACCTTTGTTGAGGTATTTGATTCCATAACACTGGGACCCTGCCATATAACTTAGAGCCTGTGGACGACTGTAATTTTAGAAGCAATTTCTACCTATTCCATTAACCCTTGACACCGGTTTAGTAGGTAACATTTTTTTTTCACAAGTATCTCCTCAGCTATTGGTACAAATTGGAGTGAAACGTTTTTGCCAAGCCATAACTATCAAAACTGTTAGCACAAAATTACAGCGCCCAAGCTTGCTCTGTTAAGCTCCTGTAGTTCAGAGAACAAGAGGAGGGGAGACAGACAGCCAGGTGGAAGCACTGAAATAAGAAAATCCGGCCTCGTAGCACGAAGACGAAACAGTTAGGGGGTAATCTTTCAGAGACGGACCTCAGATGAAGTACTCAAGTACAAGAAGAATGGAATAGATCTTCAGCAAATACAAAACTTTGAGGTTAAGATACGCTAGTAAAGGTATCTTGCCAATGGCTTGCTACATCAGTATAACTGTCGATCAGACTTGTCGACTACTCAAATGGTAATGCTTCGGGAAAACCTCAAGGTGGATTCATAAACCACAAGTACTTACATGAGTATGTTATTTTATAAAATGTAAATCCTACTTTCTACGAAAAATTTTGAGGGGACCTTATCACATTGTTCGTGGGGATGATTAAAACAGTTTTGGTTAGTGTTTTACCATGTGCACGATATTCCTAGCAAATATAAAATTTGACAACAATTGGTCTGACAGTTTCGGGGATTATCTGTCTAATAAAAATCTGGACAAACAGACGACAGACAGACGGAACCGGGAGACCTATTTTTGAGTACCCTAGGGTCATGAAACGTCGAGAATCTAAAAGTAGCCATTCGCCCGTTGAACCCTAGTGTAAAAACAGAGAGTCTATTGGTAGTTTCAAAATGATGTAGCTAACATTGGGCCATTGTACCAAAAGATGTTACTCCTTAATTATATATTTAGGATTTATCACAGACATCCTTTTCTTCTCCCTTTGAGTCTAATCCATCCTTTAGCGGATTCAACACGACCGCCGATACATCTCTCCGGTAAACATATCAGTAGTCAGCAGCATACACATCGTGTACTCGTTTTATAGATTCTACTATACCACCTCTTAAAAGGGGGGTCTGTCCCAGCTCTACTTTCCTACACTTTACCATTACTTTGATACCCCAGCAAGTGTAAATAAAAATGTAGATTCTCTCTTTTTTTGTGAGTTTCATGACAGACTTTCCGTTAATACAGTAGGTACGTGGATCAAGCCGACCTTACACGCATTTGGAAATATGCTAGAGCATCTTCAGCAGCGACTTCTGTTGTTGCTTGCAAAGGTCACTGTGCTGAAACTATTCAGAGCCTTGTAGGATTGATATGAGATCGCTGCAGTGATCATTTTAAAATTGTGGGTGGAAACGAGTACCTAGGTTGCACTACTACCTAGTTAGATAATCAAGAGTGTTTGGATGAGAAGAGTAGAACAATCAAGGTCGCACATTATAAAGTCGTTCTAAAGGTTTTTTTATACATGAAGTAAAGATTTTGTAAAGTATTGATAAACGGTGAATTATTTCTATTTGGATCAGTTTCTTACCTTTTAAGCTACGACTGTTGGGAAAGTGAGTTATGGAGAAACTAGTTTGAATACTTTATTGGGTTATAAGGCGAGCTTTTTCGTCTAAATGTTGTGGACTTTATCTGCATCTGCAGTTGTTCGCTGGTGAAACCCGAACTTTCTTAGAAAGAAATGAATGACATCATTAAATTCAGTTTTTACTAGAAAACTTTTATCTTTTGTGAATGAGTTTCTGATCGCTAAATTGTTTCAAATGTGTATGCAGAGCATTAACTTACTTGATTTTATTGATACCTTCGTTGATTTCGCCGGTCATTTAATTTTCATTAGTGATTGTTTTCTTTATTTTGTACTATAATATGTATTTAAATTCTCATTACATTCAACAAATGAAAACTGATTTATTGATTGAAGAGTTGCATTTTATTTCAGTATTTTAATTCGTATATGTATTTTTATGTGATTTGTTACTACGTGTTGTTTAATTACAAAAGTGACAGATTCCACTTATTCAAAGCATGATTATTATCGTGTACATACTCTACGTCTTACTCAGGAGGCCATTTTAAATTAAATTCTCCATCGGGTGGTTTTAATTAAGCTGCACCATTAATAGAGTTGGTTTTCATGATAATTCAAAGTGTTTTGTACTGTAAGTTCAGTGTTATAATCCGCAGTACATTAAAGTGAATTACAAAGCAATGTGTGTGCAAGAAAATATTGATAGTTATGGATATTTTAACACAAAAAGATACCTGCCAAAAAATGCTTACATTAATTCCATATTTTAAGTCTAAATATTATCTGTTCACGAAACATAAATGACAAGCATTGTCAAATTTCTAAAAATCGGAGTGTTTCGGAGCATAGATTGTCATTATTATAAAATTATAGATTATATCGACTGGCCTCCTTAGTTTTTGTTCAATGGGTACCTACTTCTACATAAATAAGATAATAAGGAAGAAACATTTGTTCTATAAGATTAAAAGGAGGGTCAAGGTTTATTCTAAATTAGAGACATAATCAAAACCTTCTTCTAATTTATCAGATAATTCCATCAAGGATTCCATTAATTGCGTGCTTGATAGACGTTTTGCACCCACCTTCACTAAATGATATACGGGATTGGTTACGTGGAATAGGAATATAATTTGGCATCTTAAATATCGTAAATATTCTAGCTGCTAGTTTGCATATTGCATATTTGCTCAATTGGCTCAGACAAAAAAAAACATTAGGAACTTACAATGACGTAAATGACAATATTTAAATTGACGTTAATATAGGGATTGTTATTAGGTATACCACCTTCTTTCATTTTTGTCATTTATGTTTAGTGACTGGATAATATGCAGTAATATCTTTAAGTTGCTAATGAGGAGCTTACCGTTATAAATAAGTTTCTTTGCATATATCGTTCAATAAATTAACACAACGCAAACTTGGCTTGATTAACAAATCGGTACATTATTGATTTTAAAGCTTTAAGCTTATGTTCACCTGTTCTACTGAGACAATATAGTACGAACGCTATAGGACAAGTTTCAAAGCAAAAATAAAAATTTACATATTCCGCAGCGCCGCGTCGGTAAATAAAAGTATAACAAATTTTATTTTGTAGTCACAGCGAGTTCAAAGTGGTTTTTTAAAATCTAGCTGAATATCTATTGTGAAATAGCAAAAACTTAATAATTATTTATGTTAATCATCTTATTTTGCAGTTACATCCCTATATGTTTTTATGCCACAAAATCTGAGGAATATTAGGTTATCGTGTAACCTTCAAGTTGCTACTTGGTAACTGCTTAAGCTTTAAATACAGGCAGTTGCTGCTCCTCCGAAAAACATTAATTTTCTGACCTTTATATATGTATTTTCGTATATCGGATAAACGTTACTAGGGAACAAAACTCGTATTTTCGCCATTTCATTCAGGGTCAGACAACATACGAACATATTAAATATTTTTTCTATCAAACGTTTCTTTTGGTCAGATCATTCCACATGAATAAAGTGGTGTTGAACATTCAGAATCTTCCAAAACTTTCAGACAGAACTTTCGGGAATCTTCTAGAACTTTCCAGCAATAAGTATAACTACAAATGCCTTGTGCTGACCAGTCCAGTTCATCCATTCTTATTGGAAAGCTGTATATTTTCAGTTCGCCTTCCAACAACACAAAGTTTATGGAACAATAATAACTGCTTTCCGTATTTCTTAGTTATAAGCAAATATGAACTAACGCTTACAGTCGAGAATTAAGAACTCCCTGATACATAATTTCCTTTTTAAATGACCAAAATTATTTTCTGAAAACGTAGCACCAACAAAGAAAGTTTACGAACGGTAACAAAATAAAACAAATTCGTCTCAAGATTAAATTAATTCACGGAATTCCTCCTCAGATACAACTAAGATGGATTGTTTTACAATGAGATATTGACTCGTTTTACAAATAATAGAAATTGCTTGGATAAATCACTCCAGTGGAACAATATTTCTTGTTTTCTCCGAATTTCCAGCCTACATTGGCACAACATCGACCATCCCTTGCCAAACAAAGTTGTTTGATGCAATATCCCGGCAATTAAAACATTCCCTTTGGTTTTCGCAAACATCGACCTTTATTTCATATTGTTTCCCTGGTTATTTTTTGTTCGTATGTGATATCTGGTTCGCAGTTTTAACGGAAATGTCATTTTATTGGAAGGACTTGGAGGGCTTTCCACAATAATAGAAAAAAATTCTCGTATGCAGATACGAATTGGATAGTTGAAATACAACAATGAAATTGAGTGCATTATTAACATATGAATCTGGTTATGACAAAGCAGTGCAGGTTTTTCATCCGTTGTAGTGTTTTCAACAACATTGTTAAACAAATTTGGAGTAAATTCAGACAGCTGAATTAATTAAGGGTGTTTTACAGCGCGCGGAGCTAAATATGTTGCTTTTTTATCAGATTTACATCGGCTGAATTTCTTTTCATTAAAATCTTTGAGACTGAAATCTTGTTCAGGCTCTTCTCAATATTATTTTATTTATTTAATTCTCGAGAGATTACCGCTTTGCGGACAATGGTGAAGTGACCCAATATGGCGGGTATAGCTCAAGGGACAGTTTCCGCTTCAGAACAACACTGCACCACGAGTTAGATCAATAATTAATTACTGTCAGGACTTTTATCTCGTTTATTGAGAAAATTTCGTATATAGAGTTTGACTAATCAATTATTCAAAACCGCAGGGTTAGTTGACGGGCATTGTGTTCAAATTCACTTCATTATTAAGGTAATTAAAAGAGAACAAAGTAAGGGGAACAATTTCAACACTTTATGACCCGCTCTGTTTTTGCAAGAGAATATGTTGCACAACAATACAGATTAGATAAAGTCAATAATGGGCAAGTTTCAACTATGCCCTTTAGTTTATGTATGAGAACTTACACTTAAGGGTGCTTTATTTAAAAATTACCTTGGTCAA
Organism: Zophobas atratus; assembly: GCA_022388445.1. Taxonomy (NCBI): domain Eukaryota; kingdom Metazoa; phylum Arthropoda; class Insecta; order Coleoptera; family Tenebrionidae; genus Zophobas; species Zophobas atratus. The sequence goes on along the minus strand of CM039442.1, from coordinate 23,842,187 downwards.
ACATTCAATTACAGAAGGAATGTTTTTGACCAGAAGTCTTAAAACTTAAATTATATTAAAATAAAGCACGGGTAAATTATTAAATAACAGGCACAGGACTTATTTGTGGCATATTTAAAGAGAAATAATATTCACAATATATGAGTACATCTAAAATTTAAAGCAATAATTACCATACGGCAGACGACAGACAGACAGATGGAAAGAGAAATGTATCTACTTTTTCGAAATCTAGTGTAGTTTAGCAACACACTTGTGTGTTATTTATTTTCTTGTTAGATCCTATATAATACTAAACGTATATTAAGCATAATGTATCATTTTTAATCGGCTGAACACACAGACCTCGGTGGCTCTTTGTTTCCACTACTAATTTAACTTATCCGGCATTCAGAAATTACCTCTTAACAAAAACAGTCTTATTCACCATCACCAGGCGCTTACCGTGCGACAGCTAATTCCCAACAAATGATAAATGTCGGCGACCACAATCGTCTCAGAATTTAACACCACAAAGATTTTATCTCGACCAAAAACAATCCTATTGTCTAGTTTACTTGAAGTGACCTCAAACGCAATCGTTTTTGTAATGACCATCGTCACGACTTCTACGCAGCGACGATTTAATTTCCTATCATGTCCCGGTTCGAAGTGACCGGACTATCTGCATAAAGTGGGCGAATTCCGGTTTATTAGTAGGACGTAAATAAAACCCAGGTCTAAATTTAGAATGTTGACATTTCATTTCTAGGGGTATCTGTTAGGGATATTCGCTTAGTGGAGGAACTTATCGCCACGCAATGCGATTAATTACGCAATGGGGGACGCTTTAACATGGCATCTACATCGAAAACTATAAATGTTCCCACATAGTTAACGTATTATTGATGGTTTTTGGGCCGTGGAGACACTGTTTGACAGCTTTAAATTTAAATTAGTTTGGGTTTAGTCTATGCGGGAGAATCCGTGATTTGTGACTGTGGGGACCGGATTAGGTTGTTGTATGCCAAAAGGGCATTGTTGCACATTACGATGTAATAGAGATTATTAAATTTATTAAGGAGGTGAACAACAGTGACACAGAAACCGTTTAACGTAGAGCATTAAATTATCTCAACATAAAGTTTTTGCAATAATGTTAACTAATGATATGATGGTTAGTTAATCCTGAATTTAAATTGTGAGTATGCATAGCTATGCTACCGACAACACTCTCATCATGAAGAAACTTGTTTTTTGCTTTTATTGAGATCAATACCTACATATTTAAAACAACCAGTGAAAACTGTAATCTATCTAAATTTTGTATTAACAGTTAAGGAAAATCCAGTAATTTCTTAAAAAAACTTGAGACGAATATACAGTATCTTGGCCTACACTTTTGCTAAATTTTAACGGAAATGATCACAGTAAACCCTAATTTGTCGAACCAAGTAATATTTTATACTTTAATGGTACCCTCAATAAGCATAATTGTGATCCGGAGGAAATTCTCTGTGATGTACGAACTCCTCAAAAACAAGAGTGTTAACCCTGTTAATGAGAAGACCTAACGGATCGTTTAGTGAAAGTAATTTGGTAGTTGGAAACTTAATATTGTGTGAATATTTTGTAAAATGTATACATTACTGAACCCCAATACTCAAATTACCGAATAGTTGAACTAATTATGTGCGCATTACGTGCCTACAAAGTGAGCGACCAAGTTTACACGATTACACGAAAATTGATAGTGTAAAAGAAATTTCGCCGGGATGTTTGGAAACTATTTTTGCCTGTTTATAAATGAATCTTAATTCCTTGTTTTTGTAATAACATACAGTATGATGCAAAATATTTATCATACAGAGAGGGCATGAAAAACAAAATTTTGTCTCTTTCTCATTTCTTCCCATCGAATTCTGAGAATAGGGTAAAAATCTAAATAATATAAGGCAATCGTTATATGTAATTGATATTAACAATAAATTTGAAATTTTTAAATTCATCACCACATCAAAAGGATGTAAAAATGACAAATTTTGTTGTAAACTAATGGAGGATTTGGATATGAAGCCAATTTAATAGAAGAATATTTATAAAAATTAACCTGATCTAAGCGGATTGGGTAGGTGTAATTTGTTGAACGGTGTGAAAACCGTGGTACCCAATTCAACTGCCGATATTGCTGGACCAATAGTATTAGGGTTTTAAATGATCGAAGACCTGAAAATAAATAAATAAAAATCATTTATTGTCTAACAGGATAACTTAATAGCAGGACAACAATAATTAAACATATTATAAACAGAAAACTTAATACATATTACAATAAGAAAAACTACAATGAGTACAAAACAAGAAAAAAAAATATAACCATAGTAAGACGGAAGAAAAATACAGTTAACGATGAATCATAAAGACATCTTCCACTATAAGTTTATTAAAACAATTACACATAGTACATAGTACATAGTTCTTGATGGAAGAGCGTAGAACGTGTTGATATATCTTGACGACTTTCTTGGTACATTAAACCCGATGGTTGATAGAATGTAGGAACAATCAAGTTTGTTGGAAATTAACCTTACTAACCAATTGGCACAATTAATGTCCCTCCTTGCAGAAAGAGACATCATGTTGTGTCGGATTAGCAGACTGCCCATGGGGATTCCTCTTGATGGGCATATTCCGTCGAGCTTATAAGATAGATATTTTAGAAATTTTCGGCGAATCTTGTCTAGGACCATTGCGTCACATAAAGCGGGTATCATACTAAGGAAGCGTATTCTATTTTACTGATTACATATGAGAAAAAAAAAAAGATTTAATGGCATAAATACTGTTAAAGTATTTGGAGATCCTCATAATAAATCCCAGCATTTTGTTAGCGGCGTTACCGGTTTCTTGGAAGTGGAGATTAAACGTAAGCTTAGAATCAAAAATCACTCCTAACTCTTTAATGCTGTTTTTCCTCATTTGCGGTGTTGAACCAATGGAGTACGACGAATCAATCTGATTATTATTACGTGTAAAGGAGATGAGATAACTTTAGCTATGTTTAAGATGAGATTGTTAGAATGGCTCCAATTCATTAAAATATCTAGATTGGTTCGTAAACTATGAATATCTCCGGTAGATGTTATGGTTGAATATAACTTAATATCATCCACAAAACCAAGGCAGGAGCATGTGATGGATTCTACCAAGTCATTTATATAAATATTGAGTAGTAGCGGTTCTAAGTTTCACCCCTGTGGAACTCCAGATCTTGAAACAAATTTATAAGAACAAAAACCATTGTAGAATACATAGTTGATTCTATTCGACAAATATGACGTAAACAGTTGCAGGAGAGGATCTAAGCATCCAAATTGGCTAAATTTATGAAGTAAAAGGTCATGTGAGATCGAATCAAACACTTTAGAAAAGTCGACGTATATTAGGTACGTCTACCTGTGTTTTGTTATCCAAGACTACCGACAAGTCGTGAGTACTGACTGATAGATTTGTGATAGTAGATCTGCCATCTATAATCTCATGTTGTTTAGGAGAAAGATAAGATTTTACATTAGCATGAATAGATTTATATAATATTTGTTCCATGACCTTAGAAAAGTTTGATAGAATGGAGATCGGTCGGTAGTTCTGTAGGTTATTGGGATCTCCTTTTTTAAAGATTGGTGTTACTCGAGCTCTTTTCGATTGGTCAGGAA
>CM039442.1:23633670-23838392 GCA_022388445.1 Zophobas atratus | reverse complement strand
CAGCAAAAGTCGGTTTTACTTTTAATTGAAACTGAAAGTGTTTACGCCCTTTTAATTCGAACGTTTTTCCAACTCTGTTTACAAGGTGGCTCAGTGCCTTCGTATCTAGGGTGGTTCATGGGGGTTTTGCCCCATTCGATTTTTAATTTATTTTTTCTATATTTCGACACTACTAGGGTGGGGGATGACGTGGTTAAAATTATTGCATATATTTCGTAGTCACGCTATATATACTGAACTATTTTGTTTAATTTTGCTAAACTATTCTTTCTTACTGGTGGTTGTAAACTGTATGCAAATCTTATATCATATCACTATGTACTACATCGAATTTAAATACTATTTACAGGTTGGTGGTATTTGGTCTGGCCGATTTCGTTGAATAACGTCAAATGTGGAATATTTCACCTGGTTACCAAATACTCAAAGACATATACCATGATCATAAGTTAATATAGTTGAAACATAACGATTTAGGTGTCAATATAACATCTGCTTACATTGGCCCAGCTAAATGACCCACATTGTACGTAGTGTGAACACACCGGTCTGCCTCCTTTGAGACAACTAGCGCTACCTTCGTATGGGGGAAGTAAGAGGAGCAGTATGATCCTATCCGGTACAGTTACCGGTAGGACATAACTTAGTCAAAAACGGGAGCTCTGCCTGAGGCTGACCAAACCCTTCAATTTTTTGTAAAAGGTCTACAAAATTTGGTAGCAGGTGTGTAATCCTGAGTGGATAAGGGTTACGAGGCGGCTGTGGGGGAGGGGATATACTTTTATTTATCTCCCATGAGGAGCCTTTTTTGCCCATTTTTTTAACACATCACCTTCGCCAGTACTCGGACTTTGGAGTCTCGTGACGGATAGGCCAAGTGTGGAGTGATACAATAGTTTAGGCTTTGAACGTGAATTTACGTAACCCATACGGGAGGCGAGGAAATACTGCACTATTTTAGAACATGCATCCTCCTTTGGAACTTCCTTAAAATGGAAAAGCGGGAAAGGTGGGGGCACCAACTCCCAGGTATTTCACCGTGCTTTCAAACATGACATATTTCTAAAAATATATAAGTGATACATACCACGAATTTTGCAATAAGTAAATGTTGTATGGTCAAATTTAAAGAAGAACAACAAAAAAGTTTTCTGGTTATAAAATAGATCCTTATGAGACCTGATTGTGAATCTGAATTTCACGTCACTTGATCAAAGACGAAAGGGATGTATACAATTTTTCATGATCAAAATGTAGACAATCTCAAAAACATTTTTCACTTAAATATTAATCAACAGTGAAGGCACGTTTTTAATCTAAAAAAAATATCGCTCAGGGCTATTGATCAGATGATTTTTCTTCCTTCTGACAAGTGGAACTATTTAGAAATCGTAATAAGCTAATAAGGAATTTTAAACGGCAAGAGATGTTTAAATTTATGGAATAATGAAATAGTACTGGCATTTACAGCTCCATTTCTAAATTTAAATGAAGCATACCGTTTCAAAGACAACATTGAGTTTAATATGATGGAGCTCCACTGCCTGTTACGCGTCATTACTTGGACGAAATGTTTTCTGCTCATTGAACTGGACGAAGACGAAAAATCGAATGGCACTTCATTTTCCTGATGTGTCATTGTTAGATTTTTTTATGAATATAGTTCAAATGTCAAATATATAACAGGTCAGACAATCTACCATAATTACAAGATTGAAAGACAAACTTTATTACTCAGACAAATAATTCAAAATCCATAAAAAAATTAACATTATTATTGCTTTCAAAATATATATATTAGGTATTGTTTAAAGTTTTTTATGATATTTTTACTACAAAAAAGCACAGTGTTTCATTAAAACATTAAGTTAGGATCATTTTCGGATAAATTAGATGTGTTAAAAATTGTAAATGTTACCAATAAATTGTTTATTTTGTGCCGTATATGTGTTTAAATCTTAGAAAACAAAGATAAATGACAGTTATGAGACTTTTAACTACATAATGTTGTACATACCCAGGTGTACAATCTCTAACACATGGTTAAATTACCTCAAAATTGCTACCTGTATACGAAACAATTTATGAAGAATTTACAATAAAATATTATGTAGGAATATTGTAAAATTCCTCCAGTTGGCTATGCTATTTATTTTGAAAATAATGCTGTTGCCAACGCTAACGTGTTCGCTTTGACAGTTAAGGTCAAATAATTGCACGACCACTAGAGGAGTTTTTTTTCGATCATGTGTTACTGACGACTATTTCACCAACTTACTGTGTTTGAAACTCTTTTTATCTAATTTACTTTGCAAATAAATTCGATTTTTTAGTAGACTTAAACGATACTATTTTAAACGAACTACATATTTTTTAATGTTTACGTGTTTCCTCGTTTTTTGTATATTTCATCAATTCCATAATCTCGATTTAACAAGAAAACCGTAATAAGTCACTTACAGTTACAGTTATCTATGCCTGATCAAAAGAAAAAAAAAAAAACTTTTTATTTCACATTTTGAACATGCGCTTTGAAATATAAATGTTCTTAAAATAATTAAATTTTCAAAATATGTACGTGTATCTGAATGTGACCAAAATAGTTTGAGTTATTTTTATGACGATAGTGCTTTTTGTTAACGATCATAAAGCAGGAAGTTGCTTAAAATTTAATTTAATTATGATTTATTATATCACAAGCCAAAGAAAAATCTGATGGCACAATAATGCGAAATTCCTATTCACAGAATAAATTGTGAAAAAGAAATTCAATCAATCAATTTATTGCAGACTTCTTTCTGTAGAGGAAACAATTTATTAGCGAATTACAAAAAATTGAAGAGAATATATTTTAGTCCGATTTATATCAGATCCGACTGCATCGAACATTTCATTACCTAAAATAAATGAAGAAACAAATCTTATGGAAATAATTTGTCCTATATTTCTATTAAAAATAATTAATATTTATTATTATTATTAATATTTAGGTTCCAAAACTGTGAAACTAACTAGTATGAGATTTTAGATTTCATTAAAAATTTTTATGTATGTAAACCAAGAATCAAAGTTTATTTATCCATTCCCTCACCTTAAATCTGTTTTATGCAAATTTTAGTTGAACTTTAGAACTTGACTTGCTTTGTTGTTGTTTAAAAAAATGCTAAATTTGTAGAATAATATAAAATATACATAACAAACTATATTGAGAATTCAAGTAACACAATAACACTGCTTTAATGACTATAAAACAATGACGCAAATTTATATATTCTTCTTTTCTAAAATATTTATCAGGTTGTTGTAAAAATGCTTTTAAAGTATATACCTTTAGATGTAGCGTTGTTTATATTATACTTAGTAGTATATATCACACTAATATTTCTGAGAAATGTAGTAAGTAATTAGTGAACCAATTTACTTTATCGGATATGATAAAAGTTGCTCATCTAATTTTTATAACTTACGACAAAACAGAAAGGTAATGATAATTATTATAATATCATAATTAACGTATTGATTCTTACCGACAAGATAAAGACGTCATCCTAAAAAGATGACATTATTAAAATTTTGTTCAGTTTTCGGAAGTCAAATTTACACTAATATTATTTTCAACGTACAGTGTATCGTGTCTGAATTTAATCAAAATTTTTTATAACCAACTCTTCGTGCTGATATTTCAATTGAAGAAATAGCTAAAACCATCCAAATCAAATTGTTTCGCTTGCAACTGAAAATGCCTTCCTCGCAGTTTCACAAAAAAGTTGTAAAAAGACTGAAATTACCGTTGAAAGCAGAATTAAGTGGGAATAATCTAATGAAGACAATCAAGTGATTGCTGATGTATTTGTTTGGAATAATTAAGCGATCAACCACCGTAAATATCATCCAAAATCATCCACATAAAAACAAAGATATATTTGACCTCATAAGGCTCGTCTGCTGTATTGCTAAAGTTGTAACATTTTTAATTTAATTTATTAAGCAATAAAATATTTATCACTTCCTGTCCTGTTTATTATTATTGAATCTTTTTTTAAAGCTGAAGGCACAATTAAATGAGAATCATAAACGTACAATTAGGAGCTGAAAAACCGCAGTTAATTTGCTGTGTAGCCCGTTTTATTATGAGCGCCCACCACCTCTGTTAGCAAAATATTTAATTATTAATTCAGACTATGGGTAAGAAGGTCAATTTGATTTGGTAGGAGTCAACGCGCCGGTCACATAATTAAAAATTTCTTTATATCAGAATAATAAAGTGATTATAAGTGCCTTATTGATTCTATCAATCAATACAAACCTTCTCCTCAATCACTCGTCATGTTTGATGGAAATTTTCAGTCCAATATGTTTATCCCTTGTCAAATGAAGTTCTATTTGTGTACTTTTTCCGAAAGGCCTTCCTTTCCGTTTCAACTTTCATGTTGTTGTGATATGTTGATTTCATTATTTGCAGAACGCTTCTACTTCCGACAACATGGAAAGTGTTTTATGATTACATTTTAATTGTTCATGAAAGGTTTAAATTTAATTCGAAAATAATAACTCGTATTCACTATGGAGGAAACTATAGTAAATAACGAAATACAAGAAGGAGTGTTCGTTCATGAATATCTAGATTAGGTTTCGTAAACTTTATTCCAAGTTGCAAATCCAAATGTGAAAGTTTATTTGTGCATACAACCCAAGGGAAATGTGGGTTACGGCATAGATATACGAGAGCAAGAATTGATTTGAAGATACAAATTTGTGAAGAGGGCTGTAATAATTTAACGAACGAAAAAATAAAGTGAATTTGATACGTCTTGTCACTTTCTGGAACATGCCAACAAATCTCGTTTTTTGTTTGTTATTAAAGCTACAGGTTTGTTTTTGTTATTGATCTGAAGGTTTATTTATACTAAACAGACTACTGAAGGGCTGCGTTAACGATAAATATTGACAAAGTATTCGAAGCTATACGGTTATTAATATTTTTAATAATACAGTAACGAACCCGTAATTTTTCATCGTTGGTAATTATTCTTCAAGGTTAAATTTTTATCACGACAGTTTGATTGCGTAAATTCATTGAAATTGGGTGTTTGAAAAAAATATAATGTCAACAGATTTTATAAAATTATTTTCTGCATAAAATTATCTACTAAATTAATTAATTACTACCTGTTGTTACAATTCGCCTGTAATGAAGCAAATAAATATTTACCAAATTTATAACAAGTACTTTTCAGAAAATACATATGTACGGACATATTTTAAATGAGATTTACTTTGCAAAATTTTGAGATGACGTCATCATGTTTTTGAAAGGAGTGATAAAATAAATTCAGATTAGTGATTTTCAATTCTCCGAAAACTTCAAAATGCGTACAAAATACTACAGAACTTCTAAAGTAAACTATAAAATTTTCTTGTACTCGTAATTAATAAATCATAGCGTATAAACTATTTTAAATATTTTGAACAGGATTTACGTTGAAAAATTGGTTAGACGATACGAATTAGTCCGGCGCATCCACCGTCTGTGACTATTATTGTTCGATAGTAATTAAGTATTAGTCGTGTTTCAATCAAAATAACCTCAGCTGAGTAACTCACAGTTGTTACAAAGGGTGAAAAAAAACCTTACATTTAATATTAATTTACAGGCGCTCCTAGAGAACTACAAAGTGGCTAATCTCCTCTTTTGTAACAGCAATTAAAAGGACATTTACGATACAGTATAAAACACGCAACTCCTACAGTGAACCTAATTATAACAAAGAATTTCTTTATAACACTTTCATTTTAGAAAATAAATGTGACGCAATAAAGCTTTTTGCCATATTTCACAAGATAAAGTTGTCAAATAAGTAAATTGGAAGCTTTAACTTGGTAATAATTTTTCTGAATACAAGGCTTAATATTATTGAATTTTTATAAGAGTTTTATTGGAAAAGGTTTCTGTCGATTTATCGTCATATTTCATGTAAAGGTAAGTAGATCATCGATGAAGATTGTATTGTAGGAATATAGTAGTCGGGCTATTATAATTTAATCAAAAACGAAGCTAATGTAAGAGTTCTAACCCCAATTATCTGACATAAAAACGCAATAAAGATTTTATTATCACCATCGACCTGGCTCACAATATGTACGACGAGATTTTATTGGATTTGATACCGCTGTTATGATAACAATTTCCAGTGAGGCAATATAAACTCAATTTAAAAATTATGAGTTGAATTTTTTTCCTGTTTATAAAACCTGGGGATTCGTTAATCGCTTGAGCTGTAACAGTATGAATCTTAGTATTTTATTGTATTTCAGCAATCGTGCAATAAATGAAAAGACTGAGAAATAATACTATATAATTAAAGAATAATAAATTAAAAGGCTAATCTTCATAATCTATCAATTTCTCTTTCATATTTAGCTGCTTCCTGACAATGAAACTCTGATAAAAGTTTCGTTCTTTGCATTGAAATGTAGCTGCTTTTTCTTTAATCAGCCGTAACATTTTGAAATAAGTGCGGCTTTGATAGCGACACTTTGCGGGAATGAAATTCTCTCAGGCTTAACTGAAGCCTTGAATCGTCTTAATTTCTTTCATCTAAACCACAAACGAAAATGCACCTACGTGTTTCTTTTGGAAGAAATATTCTCTCCAATGAAAATCTTTTTTTAGTAGTTTATACTCTTACTATATTTATTTTATTTTATAAATCCATACGCTCTCATTGAATATGTATATTATCTAAAAGCAAATAGGGCGAAAACATCACTTGCTGTAAAATCAGTTAATTTATTGATTGAACTAATGTATCGGTTAAAATACGCAGTTGACAGGTATAAAGTGTATCTTTTCCAAGTGAAGTGGGCACTGATATTTATTTTTACTTCCCGAGCGTAAGCAAAGGAAGTATTGTAATCGAGTCCGTCGGCCGACTCTCTACTTTTACGTTTTCTCGATCTTTCATGACCCCTAGAAGACGAAGAAATAGGTCTCCCATTTCCGTCTGTCTGTCCGTCTGTCTGTCTGTCCGTCCGTCTGTCCGTCCGTCTGTCCGTCCGTCTGTCCGTCCGTCTGTCCGTCCGTCTGTCCGTCCGTCTGTCCGTCCATCTGTCCGTCCGTCTGTCCGTCTGTCCGTCTGCCGTCCCGGATTTTTATTAGATAGATAATCTCCGAAAGTACTCGACCGATTGTTGTGAAATTTTGTACTTATATTAAGAATATCATGTAGATGGTAAAACGCTAACCAAAATTTGTCTAATCATCCCCACCACTAATGCGATGACGTCACTTCAAAATTGTACATAGTAAATGGGTTTTCAATTGTATAAAATAACATAGTCCTACACATGTAGTTTACAACTCTGAATCGACCTTTCACCCGAAACGTCCAGATTTTTGGAAAAAAAATCAAAATTATGAAACAACATTTTGAAATTTAATTTTTAATCTGCTAACCAGAATGCTTTGAAATGTTGCAGATGTTTTAAGGCTATAAAGAGCATCATAAATCTTTAGTCAAAAAATATTTGCTTATCCCCTCCAAAAACTTGATGACGTCAGCTCAAAAGTTTGTGGAATAAATCATATCTAAAATGTACAAAATATGATGAGTCTGTACTTGTGATCTATCACTCCATTCATATTTTTTGGATTTGCATATACAGGGTGACTCAAAAAAATTAATGAATGCGTAAATTTATTTTACTGATTTACTCAGAAACTACAAAACCGAATGTTTTGAAGTCTTGCAGATGTTTTAAGGTTATAAAGAGCATAATAAATGTTTAGTCAAAATATATTTGCTTATCCCCTCCAAAAACTTGATGACGTCAGCTCGAAAGTTTGCCAAATAAATCATATCTAAAATGTACAAAATATGATGAGTCTGTACTTGTCATTTATCACTCCATTCATATTTTTTGGATTTGCATATACAGAGTGACTCAAAAAAATTAATGAATGCGTAAATATATTTTATTGATTTAATCAGGAACTACAAAACGGAATGCTCTGACATCTTGCAGATGTTTAAAGGTTATAAAGAGCATAATAAATGTTTTGTCAAAATATATTTGCTTATCCCCTCCAAAAACTTGATGACGTCAGCTCGAAAATTTGCCGAATAAATCATATCTAAAATGTACAAAATATGATCAGTCTGTACTTGTGATCTATCACTCCATTCATATTTTTTTGGATTTGCATATACAGGGTGATTCAAGAAAATAAATGAAAGCGTAAATTTATTTTACTGATTTACTCAGGAACTACAAAACCGAATGCTTCGAAATCTTGAAGATATTTTAAAATTATCATAAGCATGGTAAATTTTTGATCAAAATGTATTTGGTCGTCCCCCCTAAAAAATTTATGACGTCACCACAAAATTTTGCTGAATAAATGCTATCTAAAGTGTACAAAATATGGTGAGTCTCTTCTTGTGATTTATCATTCCATTCAAATTTTTTCGATTTGCATATATAGGGTGACTCAAAAAAATTAATGAATGCGTAAATTTATTTTATTGATTTAATCAGGAACTACAAAACCGAATGCTTTGAAATCTTGCAGATGTTTTAAGGTTATAAAGAGCATAATAAATTGTTAGTCAAAATATATTTGGTTATCTTCTACAAAAAACTGATGACGTCAGCTCAAAAGTTTGCCGAATAAATCGTATCTAAAATGTACAAAATATGATGAGTCTGTACTTGTGATTTATCATTCCATTCATATTTTTGGATTTGCATATGCAGGGTGACTCAAAAAAATTAATGAAGGCGTGAATTTATTTTATCGATTTAATCAGGAATTACAAAACCGAATGCTTTGAAATCTTGGGAATATTTTAAAGTTATTATAAGCATGGTAAACTTTTGTTCAAAATGTATTTGTTCATCCCTCCTAAAAAAATTGATGACGTCACCCTTAAATTTTGCTGAATAAATCCTATCTAAAATGCAAAAAATATGATGAGTTTGTACTTGTGATTTATCATTCCATTCATATTTTTTAGATTTTCTTAAGAGGTGGTTCAAAAAAATTAATGAAGTCAATTTATTTTATTGATTAAATTAAAGGCAACACTTATTATTAGTATTACACCCCAACCAACCCAATTTGGTAGACACAAAATTTGTTAAAGGAAAAACTCGGTTGAAACATAAGGGTAGCACGCTTATTTACATCGACTTTAACATTACAGACCTGCATTTGTTTTATGCGCTCACTTGGTTCCGCGAATGTGAAATAGACATGTTTATAATCAACCAATTGCGAATTTCACCGTCAAGAATTAAAATTAAACCCAATGTTTTATATAATAAGCGGAAGTCGAAGCAATAAAACCGATGGTCGTTTTGTTTATAGTTTCTCTGTTTGACTCTCACGTATGCTGTTACGCTTGTCATCTTAAATTAAGAATGTTTATACATAAACGATTTTCAGTTGCCTTTCATATTACTAGACAGCGGATTTTTGTCGGGCTACGTCACGATTATAAGTGGGGAGCGCTGGATCGCCGGGACTCAGTAGCGGGTGATAGATAATCACTGAATTTAATCAGTACTAATTCCATAAATATAATTAACGATTTATTAATCAAACGGCTAAGTAAATGAGAACGGGAATTAACAGCAGAGTGCAACGAAACAGCGTTATTCTAATCTCAGATAAACGAAGTGCAGTCCGCAACCGCAATGAATTCGCATCCCGTACGAGCCGTACCGAGTTTGGCCTTGCCTAGCCCGACAGAAATCCGCTCTCTAGATATTACACACCGGCGCCGTATACGTGAGTAAATTGTTTCGTTATTTTATTGATTATAACAAATCAATATTCAAAACGACCCAATTCATTTTCCCGAAAATTTGGGAATACAATAATTTTATTCTTAGTATTACACTATATCTATCCCAACTGATAAACGTGTCCTTGCAAAAATGTTGATGACGTCATCACAATTTTTTTTTAAATTCCCACTACAAAAATGTAATGAGAAAAAAAACACAATAGGCATGCAGTCGTCAAGTTTCCGACAGCGAGGGAAGTACTGTCTAAACTCTTTAGACCAATTTTTTCTTCATGTTAGACAAACTGATTTGATGGTGTAGTTTTTAGTTTGTCAATATTTAACACAATTATGCTAACGTTTAGTTAGATCTGCTTTGCCGGTTTTCTGTCATAAAAGCCAAATACATTTTAATCAAGTAAACAAAAAGTTCGATTTTATCGGTGTCAAATAATTTTAGCAGAAAAGGCCGACAATTGTCCTTCTACAATAAGAAATTTCAATAAAAACCGGCTTCTTGCAATTTCGTAAGGACAGTCTGGATCGTCGTAGCAACAATGTTTATGTTTCTGACACACTTCCTAACCTTAAATTTAAACCAACATAACCTAACAAGAAAAATTGAGAGAATTTTGATTATTCTTACTATTAACAAATTGAGTATATTTTCATGGCCAACCCTGTGTCGAAAAGATCTTGTATGGGTACTATTTATTTACTATTTACTTATCTTGACCTCTTCTACCGTGGGTGTAGAGGTTATTGTTTGTTTCTATTTGTTCCTATCTTTTGATTTTTGTTTTGCTTGACTCCAGTTTATCCATGACCTCCTTAGTTTGTCATTTATTTCATCTTTCCACGTCCTTCTCGATATTCTTCTTTTTGTTTTTTCCGTCACCATTTTCGACATCAATTTCACTGTCTTGTTTTCGTCAATTCTCCTACGCGGCCGAACTATCTTAATTGATTTGTCTCAATTTTTTGTATAACACTTTTCACTTTTAAATATTTTCTTATTTTTTCACTTCTTAATTTGTCGTCACCCCGCCAATTTTTCTCAAGATCTTCATTTGACTTTTGAGCTTTTCGTCGAAAACCCATGATTCATTTTCGTAAATAAGCGTTGGTACTAAAATTGCCTCATGCATCTGTACTTTTGTATCTTGGGATATCTTTTTCTTATTAAAGAAGTGGTAATATAGTGTTATGTATAACGTTGTAGTTCTGTTTATTCTGTTCATCACTTGTTATTCGAATCCTCCTTTTGTTTCTGTTGTTGCTTCTACATAGCTTATTTTTTTGACTTTTGTTATTTTCTTCCCCTCATATCTCTCTTTCCGTCTTTAACTTTTCATTTACTATTGTTATTATTTCTGACTTCCCTATGTTTATTCTTAGGTTAAATTTTTGTTAGTTCTTTTGACTTCTGTTGTTTGCAAAGACTATCAGATCATTCATATATTATCATAATTGCTACCGGTCTTAGTTTGTAACCTAGACGGGTCCTCCTTTTCCCTTCATCTATTTCTTTTGCTATGTTATCTTACTTCGTCTTACTATATTTTCTGTTGTTTCGTATAGGGCACTTACTATTTTTATTAGTTTCCCATTTATACCTTTCGCATAACTTTCCGGATTTTACTTCTTGATACTCTGTCAAATGACTTCTCTAAATCTATCGTACTCATGTAGATCTTTTTAACCTCCGACTGAAAAAGAGGATTATAATTTTCACCCCTTTGTCTCTCTGTTTGTCTGTCTGTGGCACCATAGCTCACAAACGGATGAACCGATTTCAATGCGGCTTTTTTGTTTGAAAGCTTGTTCGATCGAGATAGTTCTTAGCTATGTTTGATGGTAATCACTTAAGTCACTTTTAGCTTCGCAACCTTTATCTCTCTGTGGATTTGTATGTGGCATCTTAGCTCTCAAACGGACGAACTGATTTCTATGTGGTGTTTTTTAGTTAAACGTGGTTACTCGGATGGTTCTTAGCTATGTTTGACGATAATCACTTCAATCATTTCAAGATCATCAACTGATGTCTGTGTGTCTCTCTGTTGTAACTGCATATGTATCCTTCAAATAGGCTTCCCATAGATTACGTTTCTATAATGTCAAGTCATTCTGTTAATAATCTTTCGTTTAGTAATTAATGGATTACCAGAGCGTCGAGTGATTTTTAAAAATGGAGAAAATTACAAATCGTAGTGTGATTCAGTTCTACTTTTTGGAATGGAAAACTACGAAAGAGATCCAAGGATTTTTCCTTACGTTGGAGGATTTATATTTTTTTATTAACCCATTTGCTTTTGAGTTCAACAGTTCAAGCACTGACTTAATAGGGTTTTGACCGATAGATAAACGAAATTGTGTGAGTTAGCCGAAGCTAGAGGTATCTCAACTGAGAGAGTTCATTTTATTAACCTCCAACCCAATGCTGGAGAAATCAGCTGTCTTAACAAATTTCAGACATTTCAGGGGTTATTTTTTCTGTCTGGTGTTTTTAAGTATTATACTTGTTATTCCAAGCCGTTATTTTCTCTGATATTTGCCTTGTAACGAATATTCTTCTGCAAATTAATCTGCCCTGAATGCTGCTTGTGATTCCCCCAGCCTTGCCCCTCTTTTTCTTTTAATCTTCCTTCAACAGTCCTCTCATATACTTTTAGGGCCGTGCTTTGTAGATGATACTAGCTGTAGTCTTCCATTTCGTTGGTATTTTATTAGGTCTCTAAGCTGTTTTTAGTATTTTATGTCATGAATTCACATATTCCTTCTTCTGGCATGTACTTTATCATTTCTGCTCTTATGTTGTCTATTCCTGGGCCTTTCCTACTCTAATTCGTTCAATAGTTTTTACCACCCCATTTTTCTTAATTTCCCTTTCCTCTTCTCCAAAGTTTTTTTCTTGTCTTTCGTCTTTTGCTTTGTTTGCGTGATAAAAATCAGTTGTTTTCAGGATTAGTTTATGAGTTTTGCTGCTTACGACATTTTTACTAAGAATAGTATTTTCTAAACAATACAAAGTATTCACGGTAATATCTTACTATCGAAACGGTATAAAAGTAGATGGAACTTGGCAATATTCAATTGGATTATGTGTGGAAGAGTTTCGAGGAGAATTGTCGGACTTTGCCTTAGAGTATACATAGTTTCGACAAACTTTAAAAATCCGTTTAAAAAACTTTCAAGAAAATGGATTGGTAACACGAAACCCTGGAAACGGCCGTCCAAAGAAGCGAACTCCAGAACTTATTGAAGAAGTGACAGAGGTGATGGTAGAAACCCGAGTACTTCTATCCTTGTCTGTTGGGGCCTGTAGTACAGCTCTAGGAAAAGGTTTTCATTTGTTTCCCCCATTGTCTGACATCTGTAAATGAAATTACATCCAACTGAGTTCAATACTGTCAATTGGGATGACCATCTGGAAAAAAAAATTAACTGATGGAGCATACTTTCATCTTAGTGGCTGCGTAAATTCATAAAACACAAGAATGTGGATTTTAGAAAATCCGCACTTTTGAGTTGCCTGAATGTCCCCAAAAAGTCGATGTTTCGGTTGTGTTTAGCCAACGTAGAACTATTGGTGTTTTTTTTTAATGATGAAGAGAAAAATCATAAATGCTGTAAGATACCGGGACGAAATTTTAACTCCATTTTTAAATCAACTGGATGTTAATAAGTTAGTTTAGGGTTATTTTCTGCAGGATGGTGCTATTGTTCATACAATTGGAGCTGAAATAGGTTTTTTGTCTAAATTTTATGACAGTTGGACCATGTGATCTCACTCCTTTGGTCTTCTTCCTGTGCCCTATGTATACAGTAGGGTGATTAAAAAAAAAATAATAATTTTTTTTTTCGTGTCAAAGAGGTTCAAAAGTTTCTTTTCAACGTAAAAAAATACCAGTTAAAAGTTGAGCTCTTAATATTAATATTAAGACCGTCCGCATCGCGTTTTTCTATTTCCCATAAGAATAACATGGGAAAATTTTTGTTTGCACCTTCTGATTTTTATTGCTAGCCCGTCGTGTGTCGTGAAAAAAATTCAATCACATATTTTTATAGAGAATTGCACGCTCTACAAAAAGTGTCTCCTATGATTTTGCGAGAAACCTGACTATGATTTTTTAACCCACTGATGCTGAAAATGTTCGGAAAGAGTTTTACTGGCCTTATTATAGCATAAAATTATAAACAATTACTGTTTAAAAAACTAAATTTAAAATGTGTATAAATTTTTGTGGTGATTTATTCCAATAAGATCATCAAATTTATTGTAATGCATCAAAAACGTCAAAATTTGGATAAATTTAACTTTAGCCTAAAATAACTCTTCAACTATCAGGGTTCTCGCACAATCATAGGAGACACTTTTTGTAGAGCGTTCAATTCTCTATAAAAATATGTGATTGAATTTTTTTCACGACACACGACGGGCTAGCAATAAAAATCAGAAGGTGCAAACAAAAATTTTCCCATGTTATTCTTATGGGAAATAGAAAAACGCGATGCGGACGGTCTTAATATTAATATTAAGAGCTCAAATTTTAACTGGTATTTTTTTACGTTGAAAAGAAACTTTTGAACCTCTTTGCACGAAAAAAAAAATTATTTTTTTTTTTTGAATCACCCTAATATACAGGGTTTCTATAAATAATTATATGGCCGAAGTAGGTAGTGGAAGTGTGCCGCCTATCACTTTATGTGTATTTTACTAAATGCGCAAGGGCGCACGACAAATACCACACACATTTGTATAACTGGTTGCCTAAATGCTTCATATCTTAAAAAATAAAACTTACAATAAAAAAATAATGTTCAACATTTTATTCTCAAGGCACATGCTGACGCTTTTCTTATTTTCAAAAATGTTCTGTAACATCCTTTCGTTAATGCTTTGGACCCATTGTTCAATTTCATGTCGCAACACAAACTCCTGACTGCTGAGGTAATTTTTCAAAGACTTGTAGATGGTGTTCCTTATGTTGCCGAGAAGTTGTACACTAGCAGATAATTTGTGGATGTAATAATATTGTAATCCTTTACTAATTTTATTTCAATAATCTGGATTAAGTAGACTAGCACTAAAATGAGAACATTATTTTGTTGTTAAATGTCATTTTCAATAACCGTCAGTTTTTGATGTGGCTCTTTCTACGAGTACATTCTAAAAAATCGTAAACTATTGAATTTTCACCGCCGGCCTCAAATATAGTTTTTATTGTATACCCGTTATGATGTAGCCTTAGAAGCATATTTCAAAGAACACATGCGGATTTAATTCCATAAATGATTTGATTATAAATTATATTGTTCGTCCTGTATAATCAAAATCAAGAAGCTTTAAATCGATCAATCTATGATTTTATGACAAACACTGTGTAGAAGTATTCTGTTTCAGTACATAAAAATCACAGTACAGTTATTGAAACCTGTCTGTAATTATTTGAAATTTTCGAATCACACTCAACATTAGTGCTAAATGCACTATCGTACATTAGAATTAAATGATAGTAATTATACGATCAACTAAACGCATTAGTAGCATCAGCAAGTTAATGCAGTCATCACCGGTACATCGTTTTTCCTATTAACAAAGTGCGTTTTATGCATCGGAATGAAATTGGAATTCGATTAACAGCCACCTCGGGCCATTCACCCCCTCTATTTCACAGAACGTGTCATTCCGGCCTGTCAACGCTCACTTCCATCGCTTTGACCGCATCGGTGCTTTACAGAAGCTTAAGTAGTGCGAGCAGAGCTTTAACAAGCGGGAGAACTGCATCAGCCAATACTGATGAAGGCTTAATACTGATTGTTTAACGAATTAATTGAAGGTAGTCTGGGCGGTAATCTGTTGAGTAGAGTTTACTTTTGTACTAGATTAAAGAACACAGTTAGAGAAACACTCTGCGGAATTTATTGCGCGGAGGAGTGTTTCGCCATTTCAATATTAAATTCATGTTGGTGAGAACTTTATTTGCGTTTATTCTTTTTGGAAGCGCACATGGAAAATGCATTAATAATATTGCTGTGAATAAAGAATGAGTATGGCGCTGAGGCTATTAAATTAAGGGAGCTATTTATCTGAAGGTTTGGTAATTCGATTAAATTTTGAAGTTTAAGTTGTCTTCTAACTATAACATTAATGGCAGGACTGTAGATGCTGGAAAATAGTGTACACAATTAACCTTTCCCAACACAATAAATTGTTTGTTTTCACTATCGGTGGCAAAGGGTTTGTTTAGTAAAATGCCTGTCAATTTTGATTACACGCTATTGTTGGAGGAAGGGAATTGGTGGAAAGTGCCTGTTGGTAAAATGAATTGTTACATGTTTTTGTCGGAAGGTATTTATAACTTTCAAACCGAGTTACAGTTAAAACGGGGATATTAAAATGTTAGTATATATATAAACAGGGTCCGCGTTGTTACATTTATATTTATGGGATCATTACAAGAACATTTTTTGTACAAAAGATGATCCACGTTAATGGTTTACACTAAGTAACAACCGTCTATATTTTCGGGAATAAGTCAAACTAAAACTTTATTGGGGGCAGTCTGAATTGTTTAATTAAAACATCTGTGAAAACTGTACACATTTTGATAGAGTGTCATTAATAAACAGCATAGGACAAAAAATTATAATTATTGTCGTAACCGATGTGCTAAATGATACATTGGCTTACAACAATGAAGCTTTTTTACGTGACGTGCGATATATTCATCCGTCATCATCAATATCCTAATAACAGCTAATTAAGGTACTCTGTGAATGTAAATGTTGATGTACCTATATGTTGATTTCCATGTTCAAAATATACTTACTAAAGATATTAACATGGGCGCTTAATGGAAAATGTGCAGCGGATCAGCGGATGCAATTATTGCATGCACTCATGTATTCTCCTATTCACAAACTATTTACAAACCATATTTACGCTGCCAGCTAGTGTTGATGGGTCTATTCACAGTGTCATTGATTTCTTTAGCTTTGGGATTTAGACGTGCACATCCCCACTTAAGAATTAGAAACTACGTTCGTGTTTTACACCAGCGAAAATATTACCATAAGCTCATTTAAAAGTGTTTAGTTAAAAATAAATGATCGAAGTTTAGTTCGACAGAACTTCCCTCGCGCTTGACGTCCAACAATTCTCGCTTGTTCAAAACATTATAAAAAGTGCGTTTGCAATTTTTGTATTGTGATAACCTCTATAAAGTAAAAATCAACGGCACTCTGTGCAGCCGACGATGGGACGTGGGACGATGTCCGAACAACTGCTGACAATGTATATACAATATATATTTAAAGCAGAAACCAAGGGGAAATGTCTCTCTATAATAATAACATCGAGTATTTATGTTTATCCTTCTAAAAAACGCGACGATTAGCACAGATACCAAGCATAAACCTCCTTATGCGATTGTGTTAAAGCAAAGGAGCATGTTATGAGATGCAGTGCATGAGAAAAGCCAGCGTCATAAGTAACACTTCGCAGCCCCTGTTTCGTGCAGGGGCAAATTCCAAAATGTCGTCTCAGTAATAATAACATTCTTAACTTCAAGTGTTTATGTTTATACAGTCAAAGAAATCTGTTTCATTTGAATGAGTTTGTCTCCTCAAAACAAAATCCTATTTTTTTAATGAAGCCATAATCAGGACAAGATGTTCTGAATATTATTATTATAATGCTAATTTTATCATTATTCAATAAAGACGAGCGTATTCTCACATATTCGAGAAAGTGGGGTGACTCGTTCGCAATTTGATAAACATTAAAAAAGAAACGGCCAAGTTTGACATCGCATGTGCGACTGCTTATATTGCGTGTTAGTAGTAAAAAAATTTCCGAAAATTTTGACGTTTAGGGAAAAAGTCAAATTGGACTGGTACACCACCAAGTATAGGACTACATTGTTACATAACATTTAAATAATTTTAAAGTAGAATACTTCGAGATGAAGTCATCAAATTGTCGGTGGAGATGAATGGGCAAAATTTTGGTTAGCGTTTTACCATCTACATGGTATTCCTAATATAAGTAAAAAATTTGACAACAATCGGTCCAGTAGCTTCGCAGGTTACGGGTCTAATAATAAAAATTGATTCAGACGACAGACAGACCGACGACTTACAGACAGAAACGGCAGATCACTTTTTTCGTACTCTAGTGGTCATGAAATATCGAGAAAATATCAAAGTAGCAATTCCTCCGATTTTTATCTTTTTTTTTATGATAAACCCCATAAGTTAAAATAAAGATAAAGAAGCATGCTATGTGCATTTTCAATTGAGTTTTTTGTTACAAAATTTTGTGTATCATGTACAAGGTGAGTCATTGGGTACATGGGCCTAGATATCTCTTTGATGAAAGTTGTACGGTTTTTTGAGTAGCACGAAGTGTTTTGTTTTTGAGGCATAACATTCAATTTATTTTTTTAGGCAGAGCATCTTATATATTTTAAGAAGGCTGCACAATCATGGTTTACAATTGAAGGGTTTACAAAAAATCACCATAGGGTTATTTTTAAAATTTGTCTTACAATATTTTGTGTAAAGATAAATGAAGCTACTGGATTTGTTGTGGTATCAATTAAATGAAATTTTAATATACGGAGTGAGATTATCTGTTTAATTTAAATCGACACAGACAACAGCCATACGAGAGAGGGCAGACGATATACGATAGAGAGGCAGACGAAACAAGAAATCTATATTTTTGTAGGGGTCATGAAACGTCGAGAAAACATGAAAGTAGCCATTCGCCGGATGAAAACCACTACAAAACTTCTTTAGCTTACATTTGGGAAGTGAAAGTGACCTATGATTGGTTGGTATTATTTACGGTTGGAGTGCTTCTGTGCGTGGGTGCAGAATTTCAAAGCACCAACTTTCGAAGAGTCAGCTTTAGTTATCCTGGATAACCATCATATTATTAAATAGAGCCCATGTAAATGTAGTAACCATTCATTCTAATTGATACAGAAAAAAGTTTTACGAGTATTTTAATTCTAATTTAGATTAATCTAAAGCCGCTCATTCAATCACACGCACCGTGAGATAAAAGGATCACAAAATCAAAAGAACGTGTAGTAAAAATTCGTCGAGGTTTATTTCGACAAAACCACCCCGACCCTAAAGTGTAGCTCAATAAATCCCGTTTCTTTCAAAAATTATAATTCTTTTTAGGATTTTTGTTTTGTGGTAACCTCTATAAAGTTACAAGCAGTGGCGTAAACAACACCCCGCTCACTTTTTTCATTATATGTACGTCATTTAAATTTTATAAAATAACATACTCCTATTCTTGTGGTTTATGAATCCGCCTTGATTTTTTTTACCCTAGGCATCCAGATCTACGCAAAAAAAACCAACTTGCAACAAAATTTGGAATTACTAACGTGAAGGTCTCTGGGTTCGGTTGACCCATGATATATCAGTTTTACATTAATCAAATCAAGAACGAGTCACCCCATTTCGTCGAAAATTTGAGATTAGAGTAATGTCGTGCTCCCCTATATTTAATAGTAATAATAAAATAAAAATTATAGTAATAATATTCATAACGTTCTTCTCCATTGTAGCTTAATTAATAATTCTCTTGTGTGATTGATGATTGTGCTTCAGTAGCGAGTGTAGTTCTATCTAAATTATATCTTCCATAATTATCTGAATAGAGTAAAATTAACTACACTGAATAATCCAACACATTAAAGGTATGACCATAATTACATGTTGTTTTTGTAATTTAAAAAAATACTTATAATTATTTTGGTGCTGCATAGATTGTTACTAAGAATAATTAAAAAAATTAGCATCTAAATGAAATTGGTAGAGTTTTATGTGATTGCGCTATTATACCTTAATATCTAATTAGGTCCTGGGAAATTTCACTATTGGGGATTTAGTCCTAAATCTATTCTGTGTTCACGTCAACCTGATCAGGTACAAAATTCAGAAGACAAGTTTCTTCTTATGAAAGATTTCTTATTACGTAGTTAGTGGTTAAAAATGCACTTATTTTCAAATGAAATTGGTACACAAATCTATAAAGTTCATCATAAGTGATCTCAAAATTTAATTTTGTTTCTTAATGACATTATAGATCTAAAAATATATGTTTGACATGTTTTTTAATGGTTTTCAACAAAAAACTTTGTTACCCGCACAAGACGTGCAGCAAATTTTCAGCAAGCGAAATCTTTTATTACTGAGTATTATTTTTAGCTACACTGCTGTTAAAAACTAAAGAGAAAATTCAATCAAACTTAAAAACGGAATTTTAATATGATAAATTTTGTTCATACTGTTTGAGTAAATCGGTGGATTTTATAAAACGTATAGCTTGTCGCTTTTGCACGTTGTCAAGTTAGCGTGAACTCTATACTAAACCGTATATTGTTGGCAGTAATGATAAGACTTCACTGAAATACACAATGCCATTAATTTGTATGATCTTTCAAGTCTTTTTCTTTTAGTATAATACATGAAGATAATGACAATGCACAAAGATAAAATTTGTTAGGATTGTAAACCGAGTAATAAACTTTGTAACTACCAGAAATTTTATTATCTTGATTTTGATACTGGAACAATGTGAAATGTAACAATGTTAATTTTATGACCGTTCTAAAACGAACAGTAACTTTGTAAATACATATGGTACTTACTTTGTTTTCTTGATTAGAATTAACAGAGAATAAGGACAAATTTACCTTCATTTTAAATACCGTAAGTTAAAAATATCTGAGAAGTTACTATAATAGTAAGTATAATTAAAATGCCAAGTATGATGTTTTGTTAAGCCCTCTTGATTCTTAAAGGCAAGTCTTCAGTGTTTTGTTTTTGTAGAATGGTCCTCGAAACAGATATATTTTTTATTTCTAACAAATTCTTTAAAATTTTACAGTCATTGTGTCTCGGGTATAAATTGATAAAGTTTATGGTTAGCATGACACTGTACTACAATTTTTTATTATTATTATTATATTACTAGCTTTTACCCGCGGCTTCGCTCGCTGAAACTATAGTCAATTGGAAACTATAGTAAAAAATACATTTTTTTTAATAAAAAGTATCCTATGTTACTTCTAGTACCTACCTCCAAAAATATGTGTAGGTACAAAGTTTCATGACGATCGGTTGAGTAGTTGTTGCGTGAAAACGTAACAAACAAACTCACATTCACATTTATAATATTAGTAGGGATATTGCAACTAAATCGCGAAGGATTAAAAGTCACTTTTGAAACCTCTTAGTTTTCCTTAATGTTGAATTATTGCTTAATATAGAAAAAATTAAGCTTTTAAAAATTCATCATAAATTGCGATCAACCAGTCACGCGAACTGACACTTAATTCTTTATCATTTTAATTTTTGATATGTATTTTATTTATTATCTAAAATTATAGACTTTTTGTGTAGCTGACTCGATAATTCCCCAAATTTATTATAGCGCTACAGTTATATCATAAGCACCAGTAACGAGTGCATCATTTCAAAACTTTTTGGGAACAACACATTCCAGATGAGATTCGTTTCACCGTTGTGGATTCCTTTTACTACAGGTGGACGAGGTTTTTTTTGTTCAGCACTTTCGACGCTTACATCTCCGCATCTCTAATGCGACAAAGAAATTTTCCCTTGGAAGAATTTACTTGTTGGTGTTTGGAAATAATGCTCGGTGAGACGGGATGATATGTGAAAGCTGAGCTTTTATGAAATCAGGAAAAAAGTGTCGCTCGGGTTTCCACACAATCTGGAGACTTCGACGTCGCCTTTTAAAGGTCGTCTGCAAAGCCGTTTGTGATAGGAACACTGACTATTTTCCCAGCTACGTTGCGGTTAATTCCGCTCCCCCGTAATCGTTGCCACCTACGGTTCTCATTTATTATTCCTTGTAGTCTGTCACTACGACAACTAGGAGAAGGAAGAGCTGAATGGCGAAAGGGAAAATGGGATGGGAGTGTTTGTGGATGTTCACTAATAAATAGATGCAAATACCATGATGAAATGAAGAAGAACAAAGCGTTGTATTGAAAGAAAACAGATTTAGGCAATGAGATGAAATCTTCAGATTGACGTTATCTCTTTGTAAGCATTATGAAGTACCAAGTTTTAAAATGTAAAAAAAATATGTTAACAATATCAAAGATTTGCTTATTGTTTCTGTTAATTAGTTCGACAGTTACAACTACAGATTACATTTCATTTCTAATATTTTTGTACGGTTTATTCGAAAAATACAAATAAAAGGTTAAAACAACTGTTCAAAATGTGGTCTTTTAGCTTCAATGTAAAGTGCTACCCGTCGTTTCATATTGCTGAAAGTGTTCATGAATCCCTGAGGGGTTATCACGTTACAATAGTTGCACATTGCTTCTATAAGTTCCTCAGATCGAGGAAGAAACATTTTTGTGCCTTATAAGCCGTTGCGTTATCCTATAACTGATTTACAAAAAGTTCTAATAAATTATTTCTATATATTGCTGCAGTTGGAGTTTCAATAAAGAATATCCTCCTAGAAAGACCAATTTTCTGTGCATGTAGTGAATTCATGGGGATTTTGACTTGGCCAGATATGCATGGTTTGCTTGTTCAACTATCCAGGAATATGGAACCAAACCTAATTGACAAGTTCCATATGATAGCTCTGTTCGTTGTCAAAGCTTACATATAGATTTTCTGAATGAACGAAGTATGTGTTGTTCCATATTTTCAATGTTCTGTGGAAAGCTAAGAAAAATGTCACAGCCCCAGTGGGATTCGAACCCATATCTTCTACCTACCGGACGGGAATTTTACCAACTTAGCTATCCAAAGTCGTGATAATTCCTCCTCAGTTTCCGTTTTACATGTGCCGCCTCAGGTCGCAGTTGTTTTTTTTTTGGTCTGCCACTGCCAGATTTCCGATTTATTGCACTGGTTTCACGAAATTAGCCCACACAATGTAGATCAATATAACGGATAGAGGATATGATAAAAAAATTCATCTAGTTATCTAGTAGGCAGGACGTTTTTCCATAATGATATTGATTGATTGGTTTGAATTGACAGTTCTTTGTCGATCATGTGATAATGGTACCACCTAACCTCACTGTTTAGTATAATTTAGCACTTTTTAACAACTTTTTGGAGTAAAATGGATAAAAAATGGAAGTAATAATACATATTTATCAAATGATCTTTTTTTTTAGTACAAGTTACAAAAGATGTTGAAAATTTTACCCATTTGTTTCAAAACACGCATCAAACTTTCCGTTCAAGTTTCTTAAATATTTTCTAACAGGATTATTATGGATTCCCATGTACTTTTGTTGGATTTTTTACTGAAAGTCATCCAGATTTATACAAGTCGTTTAAAAGATACTTTAAGATGAAACCCTAAAAAGAAATCATATGATGTCAAATCGCAAGAGCAAGAAGGTCAAGCAACACCAATACTTGAACTAATTATGCGATTGTCAAAAACTGTATTAAAAATTTTAATGTTTCTGCTGTATAATGGATGGGAGCTCTATGATGTTGGAAAGATTCATTCTTAATTTTTTCATTATCTAGCTAGAGTGCAAATGGGTATAAAATTTCAATTCTACAGTTAAATCCATAAGGTTGTAACCACTCGTTAAATTGTAAGGTTGGCATTACAGCCAATGGTGTTTTTCACATGAACAGATTGGTAGCGGCGCATATGTCAAAATTTGACAATTACGCACGAGAGAGTTTTATTTAAATATCTCACAGTTTGTTATTAAACCATACCATTGAAAAATGGTACCGACACGGCATATTGTGGTAAATAAGCAGATGAAAATGGCACTTGCCAACTGCCACAATGAATTGAAACTTGCTTATCCCCAAGCATCCTCCCGAGAACTTGAATTCAAGCTTGTAAAAATCTTTTCAGTATGTAGTTATTCTTATACCATGGAAAGAGAGTACTATACTATGAGAGTAACGTATCGACATTCGGAACTTTTTTCATGTTATTACAACATGGTGGTATGTCGAAGGACTTTTAGTTTTAACTATCTCAAGTTGAAAGTGTATATCTCGCTTTTTAGTACAACATTGTCTTTTCAAGTTTTATACCCACTCTTTATATCCTACACAATACAACTAAATGTCCCTCATTAAATTCAAGCACTGCATACTTTCCCTGTAAACTTATCATTAATTCCTATCCTTTCCATAGTGTTCTCGATGTCAAGCCCACAAAATTATAACCCAACACCAATCTGGAGAACCGTTACAAGAAGCAAAGTGGAAACCAAAACAAAAATCGCAGTGGTATTCAAATTTGGAATTTAAAGAAGATCTAACCTACCGTATATTTGACAAAAACAAAAAAAATGAGTTTTTTACTCTTCAGGATTTGTTTATTTTTGCGAAAGAACATCCAGAATATACAGCAAGTTTAAATACTTTACGTTGAGTATTAAAATCCATGGGATTCAGATTTAAGAAAGTTAACAACAGAAAAATAATTGCTTTTTGGTTATTTGGTCTATGTGTTCCCAATGTTTCTAACCACTCCTGTAACAGTAAGTTTAAATAAGCCGTCAAATTATTTTCAACATACCTATTATTTTAGCCTCTGAATTTTGTGAAGTTACATTTTGTTCATTATTACCACTAAAATCGTCAGGACGGAGGAGCATAGCCAGACCTATCGCCTTCAACCAAATCCCTTGTACATTTTGTAAATAATAAGTAGTACCAAATATTAGAGTTATTAAACATAACATTAAAGACTTGTTGGTGTCCCATTTTTTTGATGAAAAATTGGTCATCCATTGCAACTAATTAAGGTGATCTACCCATTATAGACAATTTTGGTGTTGCTCGCGAGATTGATCATTTCAGTCGAGAGAGCTGATCCTTCGAGTCATAGTTAGCCACACATATAATTATCACGTATACTCATGTACAATAATTTAAACAAATTCTGAATATCTCAGTTATTCCCCATCTGTAAAGTAATTTTTATGAAGCAGCAACAATAAATAAATCAATTCACCTTGTTTTTTTACCAGCCCAATATTTGATTTCATTCGTGACCACAATATTTTTGGGTTCATTTTATCGTAATTCGTAAACGTATCGACTGCAAGTCTAAATTACAGCAGGTGGCATTCTTTCTACAGATGAAAGATAAAACACGTTTCTATTTATCGTTGCTCTTGTATTATAATTACCATGAAGACTCAGGTTATCCTGTTTTTATTGAAAATTGTTTATCAGTTTTTACAATATTGCGACAAGTTACAATGATAATTATGAAATAACCTGTGCAGGAGTGCAAGAATTGCAGTGAAGTCGAACGTAATCATGTGTCGCGAATACATGAATGAACTGACATTATATTGACAGGTCACCAAATATGTCACCAGGTTATTAAAAGACAGATTTACACTGAATAATTTTTAAAAATTTACACTAGGGAGTGGTTACAACCTTATGGATTTGAGTTTATTTCTTGTTTCTTCTTCAGTATTCTAACGAAAAATGAGAGTAAATGTTGTTGTAAACGTACTTTTAATAATGTTTGACTTTAAAAAAATGTTGTTTGTAATTGCAACTTAAACACTAATTTTTGGAGATTGTTCTGCTTTTCCGTAAATTTTTGTCGAAATTTTAACGGATATGCCTTACGTGCTATAATGGAACGACCGAGAAGTGGAAAAGTCTTACTGTTTATTGCTTAAACAAAAAAAAAATAGGAAAGAGCATAAAGAAAAGACTATGAAGGAAGAAGCTGAGAAGAATGAGACAAAATGAATTAAGAGCGCAAGAAACAAAAAATTATAAAGATAACAAAAAATATAGGAAAAATCTTATGGATTAGATAGAAGACAAGGATGAGATAAATATATTTGCAAGTGAACATGAGATAAGAAATAAATTAACCAATAAAAGCCAAATAATAAGAAAAAATAATAAAATGAGAAGAGCATATATTAGATATATTAGAATGTTAAGAGCAATGAATGGAATTACATATAAATATAATCAAAATCTTATGAAAAGAATAAGGGTGAATGGAAACAGAGAAATTAGAAGTAAATACTTAATTGTAATGAGTAATAACGTGAGTTATGTAACTACAACGATGAAAAAAAGATCATGTCTACGAGGCAAATATCGAAGAGTCAGAAGAAAGATATCTCTTGTTCCGTATGGTACATTCTTGCAATTTTCTTTATGGGTATATCAAAAGGGTGGCAAGGATGAACCCAAAACTTACAGGAGCAGTTTCAGATATGTGAGGCAGTAGAAAAATAAAAAATGACCCTAGAGTATAGATGTGTTGCCAGATCGAAGAGAGAGGTTCTATGAACAATATACCAAAATAGCAATTAAAAACACGATCAATGACAGCCATGTATTTTTTTAAAGTTTGTCGTTCTATTTTCAACTCAAACTTTCAAATTGGCGGTAACCTGACAAGACGAAAATTCACTCAAAGACAAATCTTCAAAAATCCATATGCTCGTTACAACGAAGCACATGACAGATTTAATAGGTCTAAAACAACTTTAATTTACTGCAGAAAGACAAAGTTTGTGGTAATATTGTAAGGAAAGTGATCAAATGATAATTTACCTGATTCTATAGGCAGCGTATGAAAAAGCAGCTTCTACTTTAAGAGTGTGAATTGAGGAACATAAATAAAAAATATGAGTTTAGCCCCATTTAGTGTACTGCATATACTGAAAATCTGGAAGCAACAATAAGTCAGTGCGCAAGTAACAAGAACAGCAGTATCTAGGAAAATATAGCCCTTGTAAATGATGCAGTAGCCTTAGAGATGGATAAAAGAGAAGACAAAAGATCAGGTGCTTGGAAACCAAAGTGTTGGAAGTATGGAAATGTTGACACCAAGCTAACGTTATTTAAGTTCAACCGTGTTCTCTTCTGTTCTCTGCACAAAAAGCATGAATTTACTTTAGTTGACAGTTCCAAGTAATCGTTGCTTCTAAGTAAGCCCTCTACCGGGTTTACTTCTGATCTTTTCAAAGTACTCACTCAATGCGAACTACCCTATCACCTTCATCTTCTTTTCTTCTTTAATCTTACTCAGAAGATATTTTGTTGGATTTTCTCCTTATCATGTTCTCATTTCAACAAGCCTTTTAGGCCCATTGCTTGACAATTTTTCTCCATTCCTTGTGGAATGTCTCTGGGCACACCTACCTCATTCTGGAACACGTCCCATTTTCTATTTACTAACATTTTCAGATAATTGGACTTTTATGGCTTCAGTAATTGATGGTTCATTGTAAAGCTGTTTCAGTTAATCGCGAGCTCGTCTTACCCATAAATCATTTATTTTTCCACCACCGAAATTTTTTCTTAATATCTTCCTCTCCCGTATCGCAACTTTTTTCATTTCTTTTCTGTTCGTTATCTACGTTTCGCACCCGTAGGTGACTGTTAGATAGAGTACCGGCTAAGATAAGATTGATTTTGGGAAATGACATACCCTCTCGAAAATTATGGAAATTCCCAGTGAAGAGGGGGAGCAGTCTAATACCCTCGCTGCTGGGTACCGACAATACTTTTGCGTACGTTAGTAACTTTCAACAATTACTTCATAAACCTTTCTTTGGCAAATAGTTTATTAGTGAATGTTCTAATAAGTTGAGTAGATACAAAGAAGAAAAATAAAAGAATTTTTGCCAATATAAAGTATAAAAATATATTTATAAAAAGTACATTTACCTACCAACGGAAAAGCATTGAATTTTATTTACATTATTGGAAAAAAAAACTGCACATTTTCACAAGAGAAAAATATTAATTATCAATTTATTTTTTCCTTAATAAAAACCTAATACATTTTTGTTGTACAAGTGTATTTTTGGCTTAATATACTTTTTAAATTTTTGTGTCTATGGCTCCTAGGTTTACTAATCGTGTCACAATTGAATTGGTATTCTTTGTATTTTACAGCAAGATATGTACAATTTTTTACTTTTCTTATTTTCATTCGTCTTCCTCCTTCCATTTGGAGTCCCAGCTCTTCTATTTTTCCTCTTTTTCTCCAGTTTCGTAATTTACTTACTACTTTTCTAGCAGTTAACTCAAGATTCCTTGCCACGTTCTTCCTTCTGTCATTGCAGATATCATAACATCATTGGCATATTCCAAACGATGTTTTTTATTGCAATTATATTCCCGCACCTACTTTTTCTAAATACATCTTTCGAGATTATGTTAAATAACACCGTTGACAGTTTAAGACTATCTTGTTGATCGGGGGAAAAGATATAATTGCGGAAAATGCAAGAGTTTCATTTGTGAGTACCAGTGTGGATTCAGGAAAGGCCGCTCCGTAATAGATCAGTAATAATCATAAGCATTTTGTTATGAACAAAATATATAGATACATACCATCTTCAGAGGTTTCCAATCAGTATACGACTAGATAATAAGAAATAAATTATCTATACGGGGTAATGTGAGAACTGGGAATTCTAAATAAATTGACATTTCTCCCTTTGTGTCCCAATTTCAATCGTTTTTCACAATGTCCAATCATGTATTATTCAGAATGTCATTACCACTGGGCGGAAAAATATCTTACGGATGCAATTCCCCAGTTGAAGCAAGGTGTGTTTTACGGCGAGTAGCGGGGACGCTTTGATCTGGTCCACAAGGTCGTAGCCAGTGCGTCGCTTCGAGTGTTTACAGCTTGTTAAAAAACTACTTCTATATTACTATATTACTTCAAATAAAAATACTCGATGCCCTTTTTAATTTTTCAAACACAGGACCACAGATTTGTGATCTTGAAATGTTATATTATGTTGATATAGTCCAAAAGAAAAATATATTTGTAATCAAACTATCGCCGCGACAGCACTGGATCGAGCGTATGAAACACAATTCCGCGCGTTGGTCATTACTATCAGTATTTTAGTAATACTTTGCCAACAGCACACTCTTCTTCTATCCACGAGTGAGTAATCCAAGTTTCTCACAAGCTGCCTTATTTATTTCTCTTTGCTAAGTTAAACTTCCTTCGAAAAGTTTCAGTAGATAGATTTAACTTTTTGTTTATTATTTCCAATTTTTTTTTATAACTGCACATGTAGTGTGCATTTTAATACAGGGTTATTATCAGAGTTAGGTAAAGCCAAAGCGATGGGGAATCAATCAGACAAATATTAAATACGACGGCGATAAATTTGGGTGGCCGCAGTCCCAACCTTTGATTCACTTCAGGGTTTAACTGATCAAAATCATCTCAAAAATTCTGATGTTGAACAGTCATTTTTAATTTTTAAAGCAATTTTAACATCTAGGAAAACTCGTATAACTGAGAAAAACCTACAAAAAATAGTAATTGTTATTAGGAATTCCTGAAGTTGTAGGCCACGACTGCAATAGCGCTGGCGATCGGATGGCCATGTTCATTCCTTCTGTGATGCCGAAGTCTGGTTATAATAGATGTTTTTACGTCGTAGTGAGTGGTGGAATTTGCGGCCTACATTACTGGGTGGACTTGATTTATTTAATTAATAGATTTGTTTATTTAGTTGCATATATCAAAGGTCATTTAAATATATAATAATTCTGTGTCATGAAACAAATTTAATTGAAAAAGAATAATTTATGCACATCACAAAAATAAATTTAATCATTTTCAAATACAAACCTCATACTGCCCCATATTTCAGAAGAAATGAATTCTTGCAGGCTGGTTTCGAGTACTGCCACTCATCTTATTCGTAGGACATTACAATAAACATAACTCCATGAAATAAAGCATTTTATCGTTGCTAAAACAAGAGTGTGTTTGTTTATTTCTTACAGTAATAAAATGAATGCTGATGTATCTTCAAGAATACCAATTCTATTTGTAAAAGCCTCAAGGAAGAACGTTATTCTGAAACTTTAACTACGTTTTAACTAACTCAATACATCGTAATTACATAATGAAAAGTAATAATGGGCGAAATCACTAATAAATTAACAAACTAAAACCAAGCCGGCAAGAATGCGAGGGGTCATTGTCAAACATCGAATTTACGTAGTCCTGACATTTTATTAACATCAGTCACAATCTGGAAAGTGGAAAATCCATATACCCAAACATTTTTTTAACCACGTATGACGTAAGAAACATTTATAATAAGCGCGTATATACATTCAGAGCAGTTATAACGAGTGAAATGAAAAAGTCATCAAGTTGACGTGTTCATGACGCATGCGTTTTCTTAATTCATACTATTGTGTATTAAACGACATTTGACAAAGTCGTGGGAAAGTGTTAATTTTATTATACAAAAAAGTGAGGCTAGGTTGTATTGTTATTGCAGACATACTTCATAATGTTAAAAAAAATCATCGCCAATTTGGTGAATTTTTCAAACGAACACTCGATGTGAACTGGAAGACTACTCAACTACATGCAGAAATATTTTAGGTGGATAAATAAAATGAGCCTAATAAATAAATTCTTCAAAATTTTAAAATTACTAAAATCAAATAAATAAAAATTATTTTTCAAAAATCCAGTATAGTTAATGGATTTAACAGTTTACTAAACTACCCTATGTTTTTACCCATTATTGTGGTAGTAATAATAAATCAAGTTGAGTGACTAGCGCGGTTCTTTATCTTGATAACTGACAGTAAAATAAACACTTAATAATTAACGCAAACATCGATTCCATAAAGAAAACCACAATAGTTCAACACGCTCGATAAATTTATACAGATTAAGCAGGAGTGTCCTATTTGTACATCATTACACGTCGAACAATGTTTGGACACTGGCAAACATGTCGAGTAAACATTGAAATAATTGCGCAGTGAAGAGTAATTAGATCACGTGAGGGAATAACATCAGCGATGAAGCCAACAAAAACACAACAACATCTAAAGAGTATAATTCGCCCGAACGGCCGAAAATATGGAATCCACATTTGCGTGCAACGGGAATTAGACCCTGCAATGAAATAATAAAGCCATGCGAATTATTATTTCCGAGTTCCGGGATATCAGATCAAAGCTTTAACGTACTATACAGCGAGACCGGAATAGAAAATTAATGAAATGAGAGCAGTCTATGACAAAAACTTTGATATGAACCCCAGATTAAAATATGTGAATGCAATAATGGTGGATGCGCCGGGTCAAATGCGATAAGCGATTATTAATAAAGTTGTTACTGCCCGGATTTAATTAAATCCATGGTCGAGATTTATTTTTGAAGGCATTTATAACGATAGACGTATCGTTTTAATTGGGCAAAAAGGTTTCAAATTTAATCAACTTTTTGCTGGTTCTGTGATGCCTATTCATCACGACGTGACTACACTCGTGATTAATTAAAATTTCCACTCGCAAAAGCTAGAAATATGAGCTCGAGATATTTGGTGACTTACACACGTTATTTGCTAAAATACACAAGCGGAGGCACAGAACCGTAAGATGTATGAAGACGTAACTAAAAGTAA
Organism: Zophobas atratus; assembly: GCA_022388445.1. Taxonomy (NCBI): domain Eukaryota; kingdom Metazoa; phylum Arthropoda; class Insecta; order Coleoptera; family Tenebrionidae; genus Zophobas; species Zophobas atratus. The sequence goes on along the minus strand of CM039442.1, from coordinate 23,807,122 downwards.
GAGGTTTAGATAGTAGCATTAATTTATTTGTGATTATATTCTACTCTTGGGTCACCGTTGCTGATCTTGAAAGTTCAAATTACCTATCAAAAAAATATAAATATGTAAAGCAGGAGTTAGTGATAAATGGTAATGTGTGATATAGCTTGATACTAAAAATTGCATTTGATATAAAATTAATACGGTATGAGTTTTGTAATTTACAAAATTGCTTTAAAACTATTCAGCTTCATTTAATTATAAATCATTTTACTTTGTACGAGACTTCTTTCAGATTTATTCTGTTTGAAAGCTGGAAAAAGATGTAAACCAGATGACTGACATTTGTGACATGCCATTCATGCATGATTCCAGTCGAATTTGATCACGCTATATCAGATTCCTCATGAAATCCGCCATCGGTATTTCTGTAATTTAATTTACTCTCAGTTCTTTCATCGATACCTGTAATATAAGTTTTTGTCAAAGCATGTCAGACTAGCGAAAAATGAAATTAAATCATTCTGCAATGGTGTAGAAGTTTACAGCCAATTATGTATTTAATTAAAGCTACAACGTCTATTAATGTAACGGAGGTCTAGACGGTCAATTTAATTAAGCTAAAGACCTGCATAATCGCAAGCATTCATTTGCTAATTGCGGCTTGGTGTGATGTACCTCAAATTCAGATTATTATTACCATCTGCAGGACTGTTGGAATTACTCGATGTAATCTCGAATAATACCTCGGAGACCTTAATTGATTTCCTCAGCGCAAAAATGCTATAAATCAGTTGCAGGTGTGATCCAGATAATTAAAACTAAACTTGAATTTATGTGTTGCCGTATTTTGAGTTTGACGTTTAAAGAGAGGCAACCGAAACTCTGGAAATAATCTTTCGGGATTTACTAAATGTGCTTCGTATTAAAGCTACAAATTACAGAAATTTTACTTTTTTAAAAGGAATGGCTTTGTCTAAATGGAACGAGATAATTAAAAAGGGTGGTTATTATACGTTTATTTTCTGCAATTACATTTAAGTTTCTTGAAAATGTGTTGTCAGTAAAAGTGTAAACATGTACTTCGAACGAGCCCTTTAATGGTAGTGCGGGTTAAGTATGTGATACTTGTTTTATTTCAATAGTAGTTAAAATTGCAAATATAACTGTTTTTATAAAACATTTATTATACTTTAACCACGAGGTTTTGTAGGATAAAAGGAGTTTGGAACAATTCTTAATTACCAGGAATGTTAAGTCTGATGGAGTTTTACGACGCTAGTAACAACGACCGCATCAAAATTTACGATAATAACTTTTATTAGAACATTTATTTCTACAGTTTCTTCATTATGACATCTCGAGTCTAATTATGGGTCTCAGTATACGCCATTAGTTAGAGGACATTTAAAATAAAACTGTTGTACATGGTTACAACAAAATGTGATGAAAATGTAACGAAAGTATTCCAGCTCTAATGTAATATTTCATGGAGTTTCACGACTCATAGAACACGAAAAACAAAGTTTCCCGTTTCCTTCTCTTTGTTAGTCGTCTGCTTGTTGGACATTTTATTAGACAAATAGTCTCAGAAATTACCAAACCCATTACTTTGAATTTTCAGGTGTACATTAAGATATTAAAATCAGTATTTTCATTTTTACCAAAGAGTTGATGAGGTCACCTGAAAGTTCTGTTAAGTTTTCTGATAATGTTGTCAACTCTTGGAGGAGATGGATAAAAAATAAACAATATTTTAGAGTCATTAAATCACTTACAAGTCCGAAGTTGCGCACTGTAAGCAGTGAGATATCATCAAATGTCTTTTCGCGAGCTCCGAGATGGCTATACAATTTCTATTTTTTTGCGAACACTTGGATGCTTCAAGATGGATTCATAAATCACAAGTACAGTAATGTGTTAAGTATTTAAAATTTTAATGCTACTTAAAATGAAAAATTTTGAGGGGACGTCATCGTAGTGTTGGAGGGGAAAATTGGACACATTCACACGATTAGGTTAGGATTTTACTATCTATACGATATCCCTAAAATACGTGTAAAATTTGGCAACCATTGGCTATGGGTTCGGCCGTTTTTAAAAAGATCTACTTTTTCGTACTCGTAGGGGTCATGAAACGTCGAGAATAGAGTAGCAATTCCTCGGATGAATCTACTACAATATTTTTTAGTTTTTGCAAAAATTTGGACGGTTAGGGAAAAATTCAAAGCGGATTTCTAAAACACACTTATAGGAGTATATTGTGTATAACAGTTAAATCAAATAAACATAGAATTTTCTGAAATAACGTCATCAAATTGTTGGTGGGGATGATCAGCAAAATTTTGGTTAGTATTTAATCATTTACATGATATTTCTAATATATGAAGAAAATTTGACAAAAATCGGTCAGACAGTTTCGAAAATTTTCTGGCTAATAAAAATCGACATAGACGACAAACTGACAGACAGACCGACAACACACGGGCGATTAAATTATACTGATAAATATTAAAGAATAAGAAATGTAAGATAAAGAATAGCGGAATGACATAAGTATGAATTTACTCGGCTACTTAATATTATTGCATAAATAAAATTACAATAAATCCCGGAAATGTTGCCCACCTTTTTGTAAACATAAATGAGTTCTTAGTTTAACTACGTCGATTACATACCTCAAAATCTTTGTATTATTGTTTATGTCGTTTATGTCTTCTGATGGTATTAATTTTAATTCCTCCAAATTATTGATAAGTGTGAAATAGCATCCTCTAAATAAAGCTACAAACAAAAGTCTGCAGGACTAAGATCTTGGGGTCAGATATTCCCAGTATAATATTGCTATTGTGGTCCTCCGAATGCGCTGTAGCCCCGTCGTGTTGAAAATAAACCAGTCCATGGTTGTCACGTTATGGCACAAAAATTTGACAAAATTGCTTGCTGATATCTAACAGGGATTAGGTTACCTTCAAAAGAATTATATTGAACTAACCAGTTAACGTCATGACTGTTATTGTCTTGATTACCTTCATAAGGACCCTATACCTATCTATCGTTGACTAATTCTGCTCCAACAGAAATGCTGTTTTTAAGTGAAATCGTAGGTATATAATGTTCTGAAAAGAACTGTTGGTAATGTATAGAATATTTTCCAGGAAGCAACAACAAGCGAGAACACAAGAAAAGTAAGTTTAGAAAGGACAACGAAATTGATTAATAAATTAACGCAAAATTTAAATCAAAGTTATAAATAAAAATATAAGGATTCTAGTTTTTGCCTGTCAATTAAAATTAATTTTGTTAAAAACTTTTCTATGACGTAACCTTTAAACATATCAATTTAGAGAAGATTCAATTCCAAGGATGATTCGCTTACAAATTATGTTGAGCGTCAGATAGATTAATGGAAAGATTGATGATTGCGGGCTTAATAACGGAAACTCGAACTCAAATTGGGATGTCTATTTATACTTTCTATTTATTGTGTATCGGTTTTATCTTATCCTTCAGAATTGTACGTCTTTGTGTCATTTTTTTAAATATTGTGTATTTTAAGCAGTTTTAAATGACCCTCTAACTCTACGACAGTAACTGCAGACATTGTAATTTTGCAGAAGATCACTTGTTTGCTTAAAAAACTACACACGGTTTCTCGATACGGAATGATGAAGTACAAGTTTACGACATGTTTCGTTCTACGACTGTTTGTAAAATTCATGTTTTTGCTAGAAATGAACTTTCTGTCTAAATTTATGAGAGCTGAGTTAGTTTGAAGCTTATTTTGAACATTTCGAGTTGCGAATCATAATACCAAATGCTGTCGATAATAATTACATACATATTAATCCATATTTTACTAAACAATGCAAATATCTAAAAAACACGTCGATGAAATATTGAAGCGGATTAAAATTTCGCTACAAATAAATGAAAACGTCTCTCACAAAAGCAGATTTTTACAGTAATACCACCCACACCATTTTTGTTTGTATGCTAACAGATGCATGCTTGCGTATGTGTGTGAAAGAGAGAGACAGAGATTCTGAATATTTTGCTATCCCGTAATTTACGTGTCTTTAAACTTAAAGCTGCACAATTCAAACTAAAAGCTTATTTTGTTGGAACCGAATTAAACATTTTATTATCAATTTGTTCAACATTTTTTTGTTTTCAGTCATAATAGTTGTATTTGTTATAATGTAATAAAGAGGTTATGTCGTTTTTGTGATTCGGTAAGGTTCAAACTATAACCATTGGCATTACTGTCAATTGATAACCGGGGCTTATATGCATAGATTTTGACCAAACTATGCGTCAAAAATGTGCAAAATATGTATACACATTCTTGCTGATACAGTAATTCTAACAATGCTCTTCTTCAAAACTCTAAGTAGAATTTTTCAGCATAAAATAGGCTACCTTTAGGCAAGTTCTCAATCTTAGGATTACTAAGATAATGTTCATTTTGCAAAACACACAACAATAAATGTTTGTCAACACTTTTCTTCTTCTTTTAGTAAAATGTAAGAAAATTCATTAAAGTAAATTAAAAACAGCCAAACTTTTGTAGTGTGAACGTTCACTTCGACTGTGACCACTGAGTTGATCGAAACAATGGTAGCAATTCCATCTCATGAATAAAACTATATGTCTACATTTCAATCTGGTGCCTGTCAGTACAGCTAAGATAGAAAGTTATTTATTTATTTAATTATGTATTTTATCTTGACCGGTGGGTGTTTTATTTATACGTGGTCATCAAAATCCCAGTAAAATGTACTCTCCCAATCAATATCACGCAAAGTTTGTGTTAATGTCTGGCGTGTTGCGTTATTTCTTTCCGACGCACTAACCACACGGTCTGGTGGATTGACCAAATTGGTTCAAACTTGAGTCTCGCATGTATAAGTTTTTTATTGATGGGGCGGTAATCGATAGGACAGGTGATGAGCACCTGCTACTAGAGGCTCGAATATTTCTCTCGAAATAGACGCGTCCGGCTACTCTTCGACCTAGTTTATGCGACTGCCTGTGTTATCTACACCCTTCACTGCTTTATCGGAAAACTTTATGTTCGTCTTAAATTAAACTGACGCTCTAATCGAGTTTAAGCCACTAATAATAAGGTTGTCTCGTTTAGGTGCGTGTTTTGTGCTGGGGGTATCTGATGGTGTTGTGATACTAGAGTGCTCAAAACGTATTTGTGTAATTAATAGCTTATTGTTGTTTCAGTTTGATGGTATAATCTGGAACGGTAAATTAAAACGACAAAATAGGAATTAGCTAATTAATTCTGCTCAACTAACAAGGTCCCTAATAACATGGATGAGTATGAGTAACAATAGATTGGTTAATTATGAGAAACTGCCGTGTTACATTGTTCCTTGGATACAAATTTGTAAATTTTAGTTGAAAACGAATAAGAGCAAAGTAATGAAAGCATTATTAAATCAAATATGTGTTTGAAAAGTCCTATCGATAACTTATTATGAATACTATGATTGTTTTTTTTTGTAATTTATGATTTTACACTATTTACTTTCCGTGATGAAAATATGTTGGTGGAGAAGTTCTAGTTAAGTAACTTTAGCTATTTTTTTTGTTTTTATGCAATAACTAATAAACGGTGTTTCAAAATGATTTTCATCTAGTTAGCTTTGAATTCGCTTCAACTCCTATCTTTCCCTTGATGAAAATCTACAACCATAGGCGACTAGATGAAAATCATTTTGAAACACATTGTATATTAATGCAGCTGATATAAATATGAACACTTTGTCAATATATTTTTTTTCGTCAATCTAAAAGTAAGTTCAAATTTTACGCTTTATTAAATTAATATTAAATTAAATTTTCGTGTACAAAGCCACACATGCTGCTGCTGAAACAAATTTAGTTTGAAATTTAAATCATGGACAGGCATAAAATATCGGATAATAAACCCGGACCAAGATGATATTTTAATAGATTTTTCGTAGTTTATTATGTCGTAACACGAAAAGTATAAATCATATATACTGACCATAAATAAATTAATTACTTAGTAATTTTGAAAGCATTTGAACATTATGGTGTTCATAAAATGACAATCAAAATGTGTCCACTTTTCTACTTCAAATATTCTCAAAATTTTATTCAATAAATCTCACGTTAAATTTACTGCTTGACTATTTTTTTATATGTAGCTTAATAAAAAGTCCCCATTTTAGACTGAGACTACTTAAATGACAACAGAATATATCAATTAAAATTAATTAAGTATAACCTTGTTCACGACATCGTCCCATTTTAATTTATAGAATCATTTCTAACAATTATAAGAACATCTTGGGGAATTTTAATTAGTTTTTTAACCACGAGATCCCAAGCTATATACATGAAAACAAATAAAAAATTATTTTATTGCAGTATATTTATTAGGAAGAAGCGAATTTACTTGACAGGTAAAATTAACCCTGTACCTACGTAAGACGAACGTTCTACAGCTTTTTTTTAAGAAGTTAGGTTTCATAATGAAAACATTTTGATTAGTTTTATCTGTCGGTATGAACAAAGATACACGTGCAACTAACTCCTCACGTTAAATTGTTTTAGGGTTTACCGCTCCTTTGATGTCGATTACAATTTAAATTTAATTAAAATTGCTTTACTTTACTAAGTAAAATTTAGTACTGATTCACGGATTCACACAAAGCAGTTTTTAATTTCTTGATAGAACTAGCGTAATATTTATTACCAGAGAGCGTTTAAAAAACGTTCTTCTAGTCTAGAGACACATGTCACATATAACAGACTTAAACGACAAAACACATAACTAATAGAGCCACTTGTTACATCATCATCGTTAACAAGGCTATTAGCAGCTGCTTCCCAGGGCTTTCAGAGGATAATAAAGACGTGTCCAACATTCAATCTGCTGAGTCTGGTGTGTAAACATTAGTAAATTCAATACATGTTCTGTCTATGTCCAAGTTTTATGCATAATAGCACAAACTACTTGTCCTACTGTTTCATTATTTTCGGGTATTAATATTAAACTTAATAATTATAACGATAATAACTCTTGTTTGTATATTTTTGTGGAACTTTTACACGAAAATTTTATTGTATGTATATTTCTTAGTAATCTATGGCTCATTTTTAATATTATAGTACTAAATCGAAAGTTTAACATAATTAACGAATTTTTTGGACATGTCATTATATTTTTACTTCCCAAGCCCCCATTGCGTAAGCTAGGAAATTATTACAGGTTTTTTTTATTATAGGATCGAAGTAGATCATAGAAGCGTGCCGCCTATCACTTTATGTGCATTTTAGTTTATTCCCAAGGACGCACGGCAAATACCATACGCATCTGTGTAACTGGCTCCTTAGACGGTTCATATGTTATGTTATTAAAAAATAAAACTTACAATAAAAATAAACAAATTTATTGTGGTTAAACAACACAGTTAATGTTGAAAATGGTCACCATTTTATTTTCAAGACACATATTCACTATTTTTTTGTTATTCTCAAAAATTCTTATTGCTTTGGACCTATTGTTCAAATTCAAGATGCAATATGAGCTCTTGACTGCTGAGACAATTTGGTCAAAGATGTGCGGATTCTGTTCGAGTCGTTGTCTCGAATCATCAACAACTACCTCAGATACTGAAGGCCTTCTAGGAGATTTTCTCATGTTGACACTGCCGGTTCAAACAAATCTGTTGATTACATCTCTAATGTGAGCCTCTAACCACGTTTCTTGAATTTGCATATCAGGGTATTCTTGCTTACAAGCGGTTACAGAATACAAACACTATCCGTTTATGAAAATCCGTCCCATTGCGATAATAAGACAATGAAAGTGTCCTATTTAACAGAATAAACTGTTTTCACGGTCTTAGCTTCCTAGCACAAAAACAAAATTTTCGTATCCAAACTGCAAGAGTCTTGAAAACGACTGTTTTGTTATTTTGAGCTTGGATCGACGAGGATTACTGTGATTCAGACTTGAAAAACTTTAGAACAATATAAGCGATAACGTTAAATGACAGTTTACATAATGACAAGTAAGAACTGTCATAAATACGCCCTTAGAATCATTTATAAAAACTCTGTATATTAAGATCTATTCAACGAATTAATATCTTCAGGTCTTTTCAACATTTTATTTACCCTAGAGTACGAAGAAGTAGGTTCTCGCTTCCGACTGTTCTTGTGAAGTTATGTTTGTATGTTTGTATGAAATATCGTGTAGATGGTAAAACCCAAGCTATAATTTGTATGATCATCACCAGCAACAATTTGATGACGTCATCTCAAAGAACTCTGTTTTGAAATGATTTAAATGTTATACAACAATATACTCCTATGTTTGTTGTTTACGAATTCGCTTTGAGTTTCTTCCCTAAACGTCCAAATTTTCGCAAACAATTAACATAATACAGCAGTATTTTACCACTAACTGAGGATGTAAGCGTTTGTGGGGATCAGCATTCTGACCTATGATCGCACGTTCAATGGCAAACTTACCCATTTCTTTTTACTTCCAGAGCGTAAGCAAAGGAAGTATTGTAATCGAGTTCGTCGGCCGGCTCTCTACTTTACGTTTCGATCTTCATGACCCATAGAAGACAGATAGGTCTCTCCTATGTCTCGTCCTCGTCTTCTGCCTGGACGTGTCCGTCTCTCCGTCTGTCCGTCTGTCCGTCCTGTTTCCGTCTGTCGTCTGTCCGTCTAGCAGTCTGTCTGCCGTTTCGGATTTTTATTAGACAGATAATCTCCGAAGGTACTGGACCGATTGTTGTGAAATTTTGTACTTATATTAGGAATATCATGTAGATGGTAAAAGGCTAACCAAAATTTGTCTAATCATTCCCACCACAAATGCGATGACGTCACTTCAAAATTGTACATAGTAAATGGGTTTTAAATTATATAAAATTACATAGTCCTACACATGTAGTTTACGACTCCGAATTGAATTTTTACCTGAAACGTCCAGATTTTTGGAAAAAAAATCAAAATTATAAAACAACATTTTGCCATTTAATTTTGAATCTGCTAACCCGAATAGTTTGAAATGTTGCAGATGTTTTAAGGCTATAAAGAGCATCATAAATCTTTAGTCCAAATATATTTGGTTATCCCTTCCAAAAACTTGATGACGTCAGCTCAAAAGTTTGCCGAATAAATCCGATCTAAAATGTACAAAATATGATGAGTCTGTACTTGTGATCTATCACTTCATTAATATTTTTTGGTTTGGATATACAGGGTGACTAAAAAAAACTCAAGAATGGGTAAATTTGTTTTACTGATTTACTCAGGAACTACAAAACCGAATGTTTTGAAATCTTGAAGATGTTTTAAAATTATCATAAGCTTGTTAATTTTTTGATCAAAATGAATTTGGTCGTCCCCCCTAAAAAATTTATGACGTCACCACAAAATTTTGCTGAATAAATCCTATCTAAAATGTACAAAATATGGTGAGTCTTTTCTTGTGATTTATCATTCCATTCAAATTTTTTCGATTTGCATATACAGGGTGACTCAAAAAAATTAATGAAGGCGTGAATGTATTTTATTGATTTAATCAGGAACTACGGAACCGAATGTATTGAAATCTTGCAATCTTTCAAGGTTATAGAGCATAATAAATTTTTAGTCAAAATATATTTGGTTATCTTCTCCAAAAAACTGATGACGTCAACTCAAAAGTTTGCCGAATAAATCCTATCTAGAATGTACAAAATATGATGAGTCTGTACTTGTAATTTATCATTCCATTTGTAATTTTTGAATTTGCATATACCGGGTGACTCAAAAAAAAAATGAATGCGTGAATTTATTTTATTGATGTACTCAGGAACTACAAAACCGAATGCTGTAATAGGCATGCAGTCGTCACGTTTCCAACAGCGAGGGAAGTACTGTCTAAACTCTTGAGACCAATTTTTTTTATCATCATATTCTGTACCCTTTAGATGGTCTCATCATATTTTGTACATTTTGTAAAAATGGTTCATGAGGGGATCGAAGCCAGCACGACCGACGTGTTTCATTACTTTTTTAAGTACAAATGGTTGGTGTACAACTTAGATTTTTTTGCGAAAGTCTGAATTCTTAGGGTAAGAATTGAAAGCAGATTCATAAATCGGAATATAGGAATATGTTATTTTATGAAGTTTAAATACGATTTACTATGAAAAATTTGAGTTGACGTCATCAAATTGTTTATGGCGATGATTGGACAAATTTTGTTTAGCGTCTTACGATTTACACAATATTTCTAACATATATAAAGTATATACAGAGAGAGACTGCAAATTATAGATAGACAACAGACAGATGGACAGGGAGATTATTTTTTTATGCTTCAGGGGTCATGAAACGTTGAGAAATGTATGAAAGTATTTATTCACCGAATAGATCAATTACTGGAAAATTAGGTCAATAAGCCTTTTCAGAATGTAATCCAAAATCAGGGATCACAACTTTCCAGTGTAATTAGTAGAGATCACAATCCAGATGAAACTGTGACAGGTTGTGGGTTATAATAAATATAAATATACGCTTTATTTTTCCTAGTTTTGTAGCAATGTTTTGAATAGTGGTTGTACTAATATTTTCTTTTCAATTGCTTCATTTAAATTCAAAGCCGAAAATATAAAAAATAAACAACGAACAAGATTGTTCGTTAACAGACAGAGTGATTTATTTTCCAAGAATGCTAAACTACACGTTGAGAACAAACTTTTGAGTTGAATGCGTCCTTGGCCTTCCAGTTTATTAAAAAAAAATATGTTAATCGAGAATCAATTACTGAAATTTTGCTCAAGAGACAGTGACAGTAATAAATAAGTAGTGTTTTGAGAAAAAAATGTTTGTAAGTAGGTATAAGAATACGCAACATTTCTTCTTCGCGGCTATTCATGGAAGGGCGGAAAGAAGGTCGAGGCAATGTGGTTTTTCTCAATTGTCCTGTACGTGTGTGTTTAATTTTTAGCAAGTGACCGTCCTGTCAACTGACATAATGATGCGGTGTGCAATTGTGCCACACCACACCCAACTCTAATTTGTCCTATTTTCGATTGTACAGTATAAAATATATAGCGTGATACATCCTACAAATGTGCCTATAATGTTTTAGTGTGCCGTAACTGTAACGACGCCTTATCTCACCCCGAGCTTGATTTGTTCTTCGGGATTGTCGTTATACAGAATTTGTTGTCTTTTGGTGCCTGTTCCTATGAGTGTTAGATTTTAACATTTATTAGTTAAAACGGGCCCGTTTAAAAAGAAGAAATGATAGTTTTTATCAGAAACCGATTTATTAATAATCGATTATGTGGTTGACGACGTGATATAATCGATTTTGTTTTTCGTTAGGTCTACTTTATGCAAAAATTAAGTAAGCAGCTTGATAGTTTCCGTAGTTAGGGGGAAGCTAGAGCTAAATAATAAAAAAATTGTGCAAAATGAATCGTTTTGGTACAAATTCGACCGAAGAAATTGATGAAGCGATACAAAATTTAAAACCCGTGAATACTGTGGAAACGCAGACAAATATTAGGGATCAATTTGAAGACTTTTGCAAACAGCGAAAGCACAAGCTGGAGTAACTGATGAAGAAGTGGTGAATATTTTGAAGGATTTGGTATTTAATATGAAACGAATGAATGCGTCTAGATATAAAGAAGGTGTTGTGAAAACTGTATGGAATGTAAGAATGAACGTATTCAAGAAAAATACTTTAAAAAGTACAGTCGGAAAATAGACCCATTCAAAGATTTGGTATAAGAAGAAGCTCGTAAAGCTCGCACAACTAAGAGAAAACAACTTCAGTAATTACCAGAAAATAGAAAAAATAGTTCTAGAGCTTTGACAAGTGTCGCAATTCTAAAGATTTCCCAAAATTTCGACCAAAATACCAGCAAGGTTTGCAAAGAATTTTTTTTTTTAATTGCAGCTGTAGAATTGGCTTGGCGTGAGAATGAAGCGACATCATGTGTAGCTGAATTTAAAAAAAAATAAATAAATGATTACAGTATACCAACGGGTCGCTGACACCAAACAAAGAAATTGTAGATTTATGTCTGTTGAAGTTGTTTGAAAAGATGATGGCCAAACAACTTCGAATGTGAAGACGTATCGCTTATTTTTGACGCCAAATAAGGACTGGGACGCAACGAATGTTTCGTTTAAACCAAATTAGTAAGTGGACGTGTTTAGGTTCAGAAAATGTTGGAATATACACTAAAAAGTCAAGAAGTATGAACCACTCTATCCGATCTTCGGCAGTGAGTGTATTAGCGAGTTCTAGTGCAAATTGATAAGAAATAATTAAAGTAACGAACCATTCCACGCCAAATTCGTTTAAGCCTTACTTAAAACTTTGGGAACAACATCATGCTAAAATCACAAATCAGATTCGAAACAATTCAGAACTTCGTCATCATCAGAACCATCTACTTCTTCCTTGCACCAGTAAGAATCTTTGAATGCAAACAATGTCTATTAGAACAATTGTACGTTTAATTTTTATAAATAATAAAGAAATAAAGTATGTTGACATTCATTATATAATCGTAACGGATACCACTCGAGCATTAGAAAATAAATCGAAAATACTAATCTCTTAACTCGCCGTATTATTAGAAACACCACTCCATCTGCGGTCTTGTGGTGTTTCAGATAATACGTCTCGTTAATCGGTTAGTATTGTCGATTATTTTCTACGCTTTCGTAATATTATAACTGATTATCGGCAAGAACTTTCAAACACTGCACGAGATTTTCAAGAAATATAATATCGTACACGAAATTAGATGTAACGAAACAAGGGCGGCTTCTCTGAACTCTTCGAAAACTCGCTAAATGCGGGTTTATTTCTTTATAGAAAGAAACGAAAAACTTGCACAAAAGTTCTTGAAGGGTATTTACGAGTTCTGTTCTTGTCTCAACGGATTTTTCCACCCATTTTAATGAAGTTTTCATAACCCATTACATTTAAGCCATGCTCAAAAAATTAAAACGTCTCTACCGTTTAAATTAAAAACATTGGGAAGTTGTCCATTTAGACCGTAATTTATTCACACATTTCGCGTTCATGCAAATATTCCAACTACGTGAAAGTTACGGTAATAAATGCGACTGCAAGTTGGTTGGAATTGTAACAAACTGCCTCATGTGGGAACTTTAAGAACATGCTTCTACATGAAATAAAGGATAAGCACTAAAATCACCGTAGTTAATCTCTTGTCAAGCACAGCTAACCACCGGAACGTTGTTGGCTTCCAGAAGGACACATTCGTTAGTGAAGCAGAATTGTGTCCCTCACAGCTTATAACGAACGGTTTTTCGAGAAGTTAGAAGATTGTGGGATTCGAGATCGACGAATTTTAGACTCAAACCCAACTTGTGTTAGAACGATAGCTGCCTGCTATAAGATATCACAATTGTTACTCACAAACTTGTCACAAAATACGATGCGTTTCGACAAAAATTTAAGCATCATCAGTACCATTACAGACTTACTTTTGACATTGGTTTTGATTATTATCATGACAGTTAGCCGACATTAGTGCTGCGTTATTATTGTTCCCATTTTATGCAGTAACTACTTACTTACAAATAATTTAGTTGTGTAGACAGATAATTCTCGCTCAGTCACGCAAGTTTCCTTCAAGAATTAGAACTTCTTGAATTGTAGGTGGACAAGTTCTTTAATGGTGTCGTAATTTAATTAAATGGTCCGTTTGACGTAATTTATAGTCACAAAAATTTTATTCAGGTGACCTGGAATATCAACAGTGTTCGCAACTGTTCGTTTCTACGACTTTCGTGCTATATTTGGATGTTACTGGATGTCTATTAGTAACAAAACCATGACTTAAAAGCGCTGAAATATGTATAATTTTATAACCGTCTTATATGTTTCAGTTTACAATAATCAACTTTTTTTAAATACACCGATATATTTTTGAGATTAATGTAGAAATTTTGTATAAGAAAGGATAAGGAAAGACTTTCTTTTTCAAAGGTTTCAAAGGTTATTAATTGTACTTTAAAATAATGAAAATAAATAATTTAAACAATCAACTTTGAAACAAAGAACAACTTTTTTTACTATCTGTACCAATTTGGTTGGGGAAAATTTAAATCCACATTTCTTTTTGTACCATCTAAATTCTGTAGATCAAACAGAATCTTCTTATATTTTCTCTTAAAATGTAACACCAGCTCTTAATAGTCTGAGAAAATAAAACAAACACTCATAATTTACCATCCGTATTCTACGAAAATTTGATTTCATCTAAATCATTTTAGACTGTATTGTGCAAAAGCAACTTTAAGAATCCTTTGTATTGTCATAAAGTAGTGCATTCATAAACGCGACAATGTAATCTTCTCATAATATTATTACAGGATTTACTTTCCTCATGAATACTGCATTTACGCTATGCAGTTTCTCTAAAACCTCCTCAATATTCAGTCCATGTGAATTGCTTTCTTGGTGCTTTTACAGCATTAACTTTCATCAGAGCTATCCATTACGAAAAGAAATGCTGTTTGGTTTCGAAGTTTGGTTCACAACCGGGAAGCGCATTATAAATAGATTTTAAATTAAAAGTACAAAGTTTGCATTCGTTGAAGAGTCAACGAAAGCTCTTTCAAGACGTACGTGTGTCTTTATCTTTCAAGAAAGCACTCTACCAGGCACGAAATACTTTCAAACAGGAAGGGATTTAAAATACTGAAAATTTACTGCGACAACAAAAGTTTCATATTTCCATTTTCTTCACGTTATTGTGCTAGAGTTTAATTTCCAAACCGAAACAATATTAAAGTTGTGAACTTTCAATATTTTCCGTCAGACAATTCACCATTGATTTTATGTTAGTATTAAAACCTTTTAGTTCGTCGAAACTTGACTTAGTCTTGTGATGTATTTAATTATTCAGGGTTATTCAGGGCGACAACGTTAAGGTGTTTTTATAGAGGAACAAAAACCGTTGTTTAATCTCGCTTGGTCGATTTTGTTGGCGTGGAGGTGGACTATAATTTCAGAAAGGGGATGTGCTTTAGAGCGAATTGCAGGGATATTCCTATCTGTCCTAAGTGCGCTTTCACTATTTGTACTGTGATGCAAGATAAAAAGAAAAGTAGCTCTTGTTCTTTCAATTTATTATGCAGGAACTTGAAAATATGCTGCACGCCCAGAGTGAAGATAAAAAATAGACACGTATTGTTAAATTATTTTTCTAAGGCTACAACGAGTTGCTATTACACATTAAAGAAAATTCACACACACATTTTGTGGAAGTATGTGAAATATGAAATAATATCATAGGCTTTTTTATTTTATTGTAATAAAAAAAATACGGTTTTGTCTTCTACATCATGTGATTATTGAAAGCTTAAATACTTGGTTAGTTTTAGAACTGACATCAGCCGCATTAATTACACGTCGCATATTAATAACATGAAACGACAGTTTGGCCAATTTGATTATAATTCTAGTTGGGACATATTGAATAGTTAATCCACTTATCCAGTCATGAAATTAGTAATCCTCTAGACAACTGTGAAGATTTTTACTAATTTTCTCAAGATACATATTTTTGCAACATTCTTAGGTTTCATTAATTCTGAAGACGTTTTTATTTCATTTTTTTATTTTCATTAAACGCCTTGTGGTTGTTTCGTTGTAAACAGACAAAAATAAATAATACATCAAACCCTCTGTTGCTTTATTTCAAGGCTGATGATATGAAAAATATTAGTGCAATCCATGTTCCATGTCACTTTGACTAGACAATTTTTAATTCATTCTGTTCCAAGAGCTGTTTTACATATGACGTGATGATTTAATACCTAGTTCCGTTATACTGGAAATTTAAATTGTGTTGATATGTTGCTAGCACAAAATGGCAAAACAGGCGAAGAAATTAAATTAAACTTAAATTACAGCAATCGTCGCTAACAACTTGACTGGGTACATATAATTTTACTAGCTGTTACCCGCAGCTCCGCTTGCGTGGTTTTCGCAATTAGGACACATTATTTTTGATCCGCTGATTTATTTTTTGATTTCAATTTTATTACTTTTTAAGTTTGTGCAAGTCTTCATTAATAACAATATATAAAAGTATTTGTCCTTCGGCTAACTGATTCATTAACATAACTACTGGAGCTAGAAACACGAAATTTGGACACAAGGTTCCTTTCGTTATGTAAGCATCAATTACCCCTAAGTGGGTGAAATAAGGACTGAAAGTTTGGAGTTAGGGTCCCATGAATTTTGTAATTTGGGTTATCTTTTGTCGATTTGATTAAAAGTCATGTTTTAAATTAAAGGATATTTCTTTAAAAAAGTTAAAATATTTGGATAGTTTTGTCGCTAATATTGTAGGCAGCCATGTAAAAACAGACATTTACCTGACCTATCTAAAACTTGGTTGTAAATTTGATATTGTTCTGTATTTAATAAACTTTCGTTGTGCCTATAAAAGTATGTCATAGCTAATCACTCTGAGATAGTCTCTGTTTTGTATGACTTCTTCACGTTTTACAGGCTGAGGCGAACCATAATACTTTAAACATTGTCTTCCTAAAGACAGCACCGTGTCTTTAAAGGAAATCACACACTTGTACATTTCATTTATAATAAGAACACTCTCTTGACACTCTGACTGAACTTGACAAATCCAAAGCTTTGCATGATGAGCAACGGGCGGAATTGTGTTTCACACGCTAGATCCAGTGCTGTCGCGGCGATAGTTTGATTACAAATATATTTTTCTTTTGGACTATATCACCATAATATAACATTTCAAGATCACAAATCTGTGGTCCTGTGTTTGAAAAATTAAAAAGGGCATCAAGTATTATTTTTTGAAGTAATATAGTAATATAGAAGTAGTTTTTTAACAAGCTGTAAACACTCCTAGGGACGCACTGGCTACGACCTTGTGGACCAGATCAAAGCGTCCCCGCTACTCGCCGTAAAACACACCTTGCTTCAACTGGGGAATTGCACCCGAAAAGATAAATTTCCGCCTACTGATGATGAGTGATATGCGGGACAAGCGACACCATCAATAGTTTTTAAATCCGAGAATGATGTTGGCCCTCTCATTTCTTGAAGAAGAAGACCAAGGTAGAAACATTCGGCGTTATTAGGGTGAACGGTGTACACTCTGCCCAAAGTTTGATCGCTTTTGACTCCCGGCCAACCATCAACATTTTTTCCACGTTTTTGTCTCTCAAATTTGGTACTTTTCCACACATAGTATGAAGGGACTTCAACATAAAAAAGGATTTTTGCAAAATTATTCGTTTTGTAAAGCTCAAAAAATGCTAGAAAAGTAGTTTTCTGTGAATTATTTACCTTTTCAGTTACATTATTAAAGTCGTTAGGATTAAAACAGACAGCAGGCCATTTTTCAAGTGCACTGTGAGATGAAAAACCGCTGGAAATTGTTCATGTATAGGAAAGGGTCAGGATTCTCCAGACAGTTTCAAAGCTGCTAATATATCGACCACTTTCGTATAATTTGACCTCATCATTGTCATTTTCAAGACCAAATAATCCTGGTTGGAGTTTGAGAGTTACAATACTCTATGTTGATGTGAGCAGCAAAAGTTCAAGATAAAAGTGGATTGTACGGTACCACCCATCTGTTATATAGGGTTACAACATGGAATTCAATCGTGAATCCACCATCCGCGGAACCTCTTCGCCGGTATTGAGAGTAGCTGTCTTCGCCTGTTTGGGTTTCTTTCAGGAGAATTCGAGGATATTTTTTGCTACAGCTACATCCTTTCATTTCATTTCCACCCAAATTATATTCCGTTGGGGATGAATTTCAAAAAAGAATTAAAATCAGTCAGTCAAGACAAACAATTTTACATGATTACCAATTTTCAAGTAACAAATGTTAACAACATTTCAACTAAATATCGCCATACAAATATTTTTTCTCATATAAACTTTGTCACCTCATTTGATCTTCTTAGGGGTAGAATCTCAAAAACAGCTGAAATACGCGTTACATTGTTTGTGTTGAAAAGCATTAATATCAAGTTCCAAGCAAAAATTTACAATAGAAATATTTTCCCATACACAATTAGTTACCACTTTTTACCCCCTTAGGGGTTGAATCTCGGAAAATGCTGAAATACGTGTGTCATTATATGTGTTGAAGAGCATTAATACCAAGTTCCACGTGAAAATGTGCAACAGAAGTAGTTTTCCCGTACAAACTTATCCACCACTTTTTACCCCCTTAGGGGTTGAATTTCGGAAAATGGTGAAATACGTGTTTCGTTATTTGTGTTGAAAAGCATTAATACCAAGTTTCACGTAAATATTTACAACAGAAATGGTTAGGAAATAGTCTTCTTGTACAAACTTTACCACCGCTTTTCACCCTTTTAGGGGTGGAATTTCCCAAGTTCCTTTCTTAGTGGGTGTTTACATCACAAAAGGAAACTATTGTCCAAATTTCATGTTTCTAGCTGCAGTAGTTTAGGCTCTGCGTTGATGAATCAGTCAGTCAGGACAAACAATTTTATATGTATAGATTATTGAATGAGTGAATGAATGAATAATGAAAACTTTTATTCTTTAAATATTAATATGCTTTCCACACATCATTAAATCTTGTTACATTAATTAATGGGGAAAAATAACCCACGGAAGCAGAGCAACTGTCTATAAAGCAGTGTTTTTTCAATATGGAGAATATATTACGAAGTTTTAGCAAAATAAAATAGTTCAATTATTTCAACAAGGGTTTTAGTAATCAACCCAAACGTCAGTAACGTTACATCAGATCGAATTAAATTACAAGAACCTCTGTCATGGAAAACACCACCAGACATAAATCCACATGTAAATCGTGGGGTTAGGGAAGAGTGTTTACATGTCGTGGGAGTTCAATAGCTTTTATTATACCGGTGCACCAATAAAATCTTGTAAAGTAAAAACTCATTTGAGACATACGCATAGCTCGCTTATTTACATTTACTTTAACGTACATATTTACTTATGGGGGTTCTCATGAAAAAAAAAATAAAATTTGCAAAATCAAATTTTGTAATTTTTCGAAAATGCTGGATATGTTTCATTGCACTTCAGGGTCACCGGAAGTTCTGTCGAAACAATTTGCGACCATTTTTTTTATGTACGGACGAAGAAAAATTAACGACGTAGTCGGAGATCACAGTAAGTTATTGATCGTGTTTTACGGCAATATACATATACTAGATGTCGTATTTTATCTGTTTCACTCTAATACATATCTCAGAAACTTCATATCATCATTATTATTACATAATATATAATAAACAGTACAAGAAAAACACTACCAAAAGTGAAAGCTTATGTGGTCATGTGCGAGTATATAGATAATAATGTTGATGTACTTAAACAAGTATATAATGTATAAAGTAAGCAAAAAAGAAAGTATATAGCGTCGAGCCTATTCTCCAACACGTTGTTTGAAAAGGTAGAAGTTTGGAATTTGGAACCATTAATTAACACAAAGGAAACGAAGATATGAATGACATATCACTTTTGGTTTTTTCGGAAATGATATTTTTTGGTGGGTTAAATATTTTGGAATATTTCGAATACTTTTCAATTTTTCAATGATTGTTTTTGATAAAATGCTTAAAAAATATAGACCTTACGTCAATTTGCTAATAGTTTCACTGTAATATGTCATTTATTTTAAAAAAAAGATAATCAAATTTTGAAACTGGGTACGGTCAATTGATGTAAAAATCTCTGTAAAAGTTTACAAGTCTACTATCGAAGTAAAACGATGCTGCTATTTCTCCAAATTTTTCAGTGATACATTTCACTTAAGAGGAGTCTCTACTTTTGGCGCATGCAATTTTTCATTTTCAGAATGTAATATCTCGATTATTAACAGACTTATTGTTATGAAATTTTAAATATAACCTCTCCACTCTTGCGTTATATAATGCTGGAGCGGTTTTTTTAGAATTCATTTATCATCATCTTCTTTTTAGCATTTTAATGATTTGTTTTCATCACGTATCTTCAAAAACCAATATTTCAGTTATTTATGGAAACTTCGGAATGTGGTTTTTGCCACTGTTTTCAGGTTCAGACACTACCCTACGAATATTATCGACTTTTTTGCCGGAAATGAGATACAATTAAAGCAATTTTTCATGTAGATATAATGAGTGGTCTGATTTTTTCCGACAAAATTTGTGAGACAAATTACCGAGTAGCTGTTGCGACGAAAATTACACGAGTCGAAGACGAGTGTCATTTTCCAAAGCAACAGTTAGGAGTTCCTTTGTCGAACAAATTTTGAAGAAACAATCGGACCACGAATTATATTCAGGACGACAATCCTAGAAGAAAATTTTTATTCGTTTGTGTAAATACTTATATAAATGAATAAAAATTTTCGTTCATACGAACGGAGAATTAGTTGGTGTCCAGCGCGTAACTGTCTACCCAGCATTCTACCAACAAAACAACAACGCGGAAAATAAACGATAAAATCCTATCGAACTTTATTTGTGCTTCTGGTGGTTTAATTTAATAATAAATATAAGTGAAAGATTTGGACATAAAACGGTAGTAGAAGTACGCAGTGCAATACAAGAAACCCAATGCAAAAATACGGAAAGAGCACAAGATTCTATTGTAAATAATTTGATAAAAATTTTTTCGATGAAAAATCCTGCATGGCATAAGCATGTTTTGTCACCGAATTTTTGTTTTATAATCCCATTGGTTGGATTTGAAACTATATCGTCATGTCATTGGTTAAAAATTTGCGCGTTTGATTGTCGACAAAAACCGAGGACCCTAATATCGTTAGTTTTATTTGGTTATAATGATGTAAATAAAGGTTATAAGCAGAGTTAGGCAAAGCCGAAGTGATGGGGAAAATTGTGATGTTGAACAGCCATTTTTAATTTTTAAAGGGCAAGGGGGAAAACCTAGGAAAGGTAGTCATTTTTATTAAGAATTCTCGAAGTTTTAGGCCACGACTGCAATAGCGCTGGTGATCAGATGGCATTGAGCATCACTTCTACGATGCCGAAGCCTAGTTACGACATTAGTAATCTATACATATAGAAGTGTTTATCCTAACAACGGTGGTATCCTGACTGACAGCCTGACTGATTCATCAACACAGAGTTAAACTACTGAAGCTACTAACATGAAATTTCGGTAGTTTCGACAGCTCCTACTAAGAAAGGGTTTTTTGGAAACTCCACCCGTAAGGGGGTATAATCAAGGATGAGATTTGGTATGAAAGTCCCGTGAGTTTCAAGTTAGACGGGTTCACGAGGGGAAGGGGGAGTGAACGGGGTGAAAAATGATATATCCTAAGTAATTGCGAAATCCACGCAAGTGGAGATGCGGGCAACAACTTTAGTAATAGATAAAAAGACATTTTTCGGGTTTGAACCGTGTGGAATTTAAGAAAGGTTTTGACGTTTCGCCCACTTTCGTAAGGGGCATCCTCAGAAAGTGAAGGGCGAATGAACGAAAAATTCAGTAAAGAGAGAAAAACTGAGGTTAAGCCTCTTCTGAGCGGAAATCAGAATGTGGGGAATATTTATACAGACGGGGTGGTGAAGGTAGGGTGTGTGCCAGACTGGTGGGGACGACCGATTTCCAAATAGAGGAGAGATGGAAACCAGTACCTCTGCTTATTTTATTGTGGTGTTTGTGGATTTATAAAGCTTCTCGAATTTTCCTACTATAGCAATGCGTAATTTTTGCTAGGATTTTTTTGTTGTCGAAGAGGATTCGATGACCTGTGTTTTACTGGAACGACCAGTTTCACCTGTGTAAATTGCACTACTTGAATAGGAGATGTAGTAAATACTTTTAGACGACAACTCCGGAGATCTATATTTTCAGCATTTGAAATGAAGAGTGCTCTATGAATCAGAAAATTTACTACTGAAGATTTTTGGGATGGATGATGATGAGACTCTGCATGAAGATAGCGGTCTCTGTAGTGGAATGAGCCAGACAACCATTAGGTAAACCTTTGACTTAACACATCAAGAAAGGGAAGACATGACATGGGGGTGATGACTGGTAAGATAATTTAAGAGGACTGGAGGTGTGTCTTTGCCATGCGGCCAAATAATAAAAGTATCGTCCACATATCGAAGCCATAATTTGGGTTTCAAATCTGATGACTCTGAAACGATTTATTCATAGAATTCTATGAAAATGTTTGGAACCACTAGAGAAAGAGGTGTACTTGTTGATAGAATTCACAGCGGAAAACAAAGTATGTGGATGTCAGGCATTTTTCTACCAAGTCAGCTAGAATCTCCAGTTTACCATCCTGAGATAGAATCTGACAAATAATGGATACCGAATACGAAACAGGGACTTTGGTAAATAATAACAAAGTGACATCAAAGCTTTTGCCTGTATATTTTTCTATATCTCTATATCAATGACTTTGGCTGAAAACCTCCCAATCCATTATTAATAATAACTTAACCGCTCCGAGATTAATATTAATTGGTAAGTACTCTCTTGAAGGTTTGTGTGCTGAAACATTTCAAAATCAGTGTGATTGTGTTAGTTAATTACATTGTTGCTAGGCAGACACACACTGTTTTGAAATGTGTATCTTTCTACTTCACAAGAGTAAGCTAGCATTCGGCGAACGGCTACTTTAATGTTTTTTCGACGTTCCATGACCCCAAGAATACGAAAAAAATGGGTATCCTTTTCCATCTGTGTGTGTCGATTTTAATTAGACAGATAATCTTCAAAACTACTGGAACGATCGTTGTTAAATTTTATGTATATGTTAAGAATCACTTCAACATTTTGCAGTGTTAAATTTCGTAAAATAACATATTACTGAAGTTTTACCCTAGACATCCAAATTTTCGCACAACTGTGGTGTTTTACAATCTTCGATTTTGTGTTCATCAATGACCCCATTCTAATTACTTTTTTGAGCAGTTACAAGTCAAAAGATATTCTAAAAATAATTTAATAAAAATTGTAGAATAAAAATCCATTTCAAATGCTTGCTCAGAGCAATTAAAATAAAAATAAAATACATATGAAATTTTCTGATAGAGTTACAATTGTGATGTTAATCGTTTTTAATGAGCAAATAAAACAAAGAAAATGAAGTAGCCGATTCTATCATATACATAAAAATACAAAAATTGCATACAGTCATTACTTTGTACCTATCGAGTTTTAAGGGTCTTCATTTCTGATGTTGCATTGAACATTCTTGATGTAGGTCAAGAGGAGCTTATATTTCATTGGCTGGAAAATGAAAAACTGCAACGTATTATATCTTGGAGCAGTCTGACATGACACAAACTTTAAAGTAAACTTAGAGAGTGTGCAGTCTGTAAAGTGAAATCATCCATCATTCTGAATTTGAACCAGCGACTTTTTAGGACGATGTTTCTGCGATGAGACACAGATTCTATCTCAAATTTAATTTTATAATTTGTGACACATCAACTGTAAACTGCAAGTTCCATTTGAAGCATGATTTTGGTATTAGCTCTCACTAAGCGCTAAAAAATATTAGAAAAATGTGTTTTAAGTGGTAGATGTTTTTTTAAGTTTAGAATAATCGATAGATTTACTTCTTGCATTTATTCTTCTCGCCGAAAATCCTGATGAATAGACAAAACAAACAAAAATTCCTCACTCCCTGCCATCTGTCGTACTTTTAAAGCGGCCAATAGGACTGCTTAAAAAAAACTTTACATTTTTCACGAGAAAAAAAATTCATCCTGCAGTCGCATCGTAAAATAATTGTGATAAATCTGTGTAAAATATCATGGACCTATGCCATGTCTTCCGTAGTAAGATAAAGCGATTTAGCGTGAGGTGGAGCAGCAAATGTAATAAAGCACAGCCGCCACGCATCGCAGAGCCCCCGAGCTTGTTATACGTGAGAGTTCTGTTGTTTTTCAGACGCGTTCTAATCTGTTTAGAGACACAGCTGCCACCAAAATGAGATATTCCAACAGGGCAAATGCTCACAGGATTCGAATTAATTCCATTTGATTATGGAGAAACTTTGTCTCGGTTTAAATGCACCGGCTAATCGCTTTCTAACTTACGCCTCCAGTTATTGGATAACAGGAGTGTACGTATATACAGTGGTATCATCACAGTAAATGGTACACTAAAGTGAAATAACTGAAAGTGTTGTTGTGTATTTTGCAAGATATAGAGAGAACTTTGGGATTTATGTCAATCATATCCATTTACGTTTGAAAGAAGAAATTAATATACATATTTGTAATTGTAAAGTGAATGACGAAGAATAAGAATAAGTATCCACATTAATACTTTGGTTTTTAATATTAACATGTTAACCTGGTTAAGATATTTTTAAGCTGTCGTTAATTTTTTTTTACTATTAACATTTTTGGTTCAAAATTCACTTCACCTGAATTGTAATGAATTGTAAGGCTATTTAGACAGAACTACCCCCCCCCCTCGCTGAAGTACAACATATCCAGCTTATTAAAAATTATATAAAATTAGATTTTCCGGATTTTATATGACAGCTCCTATAAGTCAAAATAAATATGTATGTAGTGGACTTGGAGGTTTTAACAGCCAGAGTAATTGATATAAAGACGTTTTGTGGATTTGAACCGTCTGAAATTTAAGGAACGTTTTGACGTTTTGCCCCCTTTCGTAAAGGGCATCTTCAGGAAGTGAAGGACGAGAGAATGAAAAATTCAGTGAAGAGAGAGAAACCGAAGTTAAACTTTGTTCATGACAATTCATTGATAGTCCACTTTTAAAAACCGTATTGCTACCTACTTAATTATCAATAACTTAAAAAAAGTTTGACATAGTCTAAATAAACCTTTTAACAGTATGTTAAAAATGACTGACAAGGACTAATCTGTACTTTTAGCGCGGTGAAAATTAAACGGAATCAAAATTTTCATTCTTTTATAACATCATCCAATACGATTTAACGTTAAAATTTAGGCCGCTGTATTACATTGTGGATGTCAAAATTAATATATTTATCAAAAAAACCTGGTGAAGTCATTTAAAATAATTCTTAACAAAATCTGTACTAAAATACGCCTCCAAGTGTACGCTGTTTATGTTGTACTCAAACAGTTGGAGAGTTGGATGTAAATAATTTTACAGATTTTTATTTGTTTAAGCTGGGTCTCAATCAACAATCGTAAGATGTTGCGAACTCCAGTCCGACGCGACGGGGGCGATGCTTTGAACTGTGACTTAACACAGAATTAATTTGTAACCCTAATAAGCGACGTAAACAGATGGAATTAATATAAAGACGTTAGGTTGAGTAATCCCACATTAAATGTGATTAGTGAAAGATTAAATGAACAGCGGTTCATTTAATCTTTCACTAATCAAGTGAAACAACAAGTGAATTTTCACTACCTTGGAGCCGCAGATATGTGACCTCTGTTCTTGATGTTGCAGCTTAGAATATGATAAACTTTCCAAGACGTTTTTTAATCAACAACTTGTTACAACTTTCGCATTCAAAGAAGCATAAACATATTTAGTGAAAATAAAATATGTAAGTAAGGTGAGTAAATATGTCTGTTGAGGTGACTACATGAGATTGTTGACACGGTCATTTTATATATTATAAATCTTACGTTTTATATAGTAAAGTTATTCAAAATTTTAGAAAATTATAACCATTAATCATTATTTTAACTATCCAGGTAGCAGCTACCAAACTAGCCTAATCGAGGTGTGGTGTAGTAATGCAATAATTTGTTATACCTACAAATTTTTATAATAATAAACAATTATCCTGCGCCGTACCTCTTATTAATGTATAAGTTTAAGTATTTTATTCCATTCGTTTAAACCCACATCGGTTTAAAAAGCACGTCAGATCAATATATAAATAAAATCAATACGTTATTGAACTAAGTAAGTGTTCACCCTCACTTTATTTTTAAGAGACGAGGGATAAAATGTGGCACTTCCCGTTTGTTTTTAAGGAATGGGAAAATTGACAACAGTTAATGAATGCAAACGCTAGTTAGACTGTAAATATGTAGATGAGTTGGCGGTGTTGTGTAAGGACAAAAACGTAAATATTATTCTCTCATGTTTTGATACCTGTTGCCTTCAAAATAAACAGTTTGATGCTAAATTTCTATTTAGTCTGGCGAGATAAATGCGGAATTTGATGTTTAAAAAGCAGTTTTTTAAGGAAAATTACGTAATTGCTCACAACTGAACAACGAAATAATCTACCAATCACAAGAAAAATGTAGTGGGAAAAACGTGATGGGGTTAAGTTCTACTTGCCTACATAAACTTTCATGACATGTACTGGTGCTAAACATGTTTCACTAGTTTATCGAATTATTACAACCCTTGTACATTTTTTATTATTGATGTGATTGTACTCGCAGGTGGGCGCTGATATCGATCAGTTAGAATTTTCTTTGTTAGGAGAAGGTTTAGTATTTATAGTATTACTTCAAAATTTTGACACTTTCGTAACAAATTATATATCTCTTAATATACTGTATAAGATGTACTCCACCCTTACTTTATATCCAACTCAAATGATAAGTGGCCGTGTGAATGAACGTTTATGATGTGCTTATAAAGGCATGCGTAGTCATAGCACGTAAAATAAAATAGCAATTTTAGTTTTAAATATTTGACTCGACCATATAAATATTAGTTGGAATTTCGATTACCAAAGTGTGTTTTGTTTGTATATATGGTAATTATATTATTATTCCTTTACTATTTTGACTCTAGTCTTTAAATACAGGACTTTCATTAATGTTTAATATCTAGTAGGCCATGCATTTTTAAAATCCGTTGATACCTCCTGCGCATCACTGACCACTGCTTAAATGGTTTATTTTTAGCGCAAGTAGTCATTTGAGCCAGAAACGAATCTGTAATTTGTAATATGTACTGGGTTGGTGCGGTTCGTGGATTAAGATCCACTTTTCGAAAACCTGTCGTGATTTGAAATAAAGAATGGCAACATGTACCTATACCTTAAAAATTACCACAGTTTATAAGGTTAATTATGAAACACGCGCACAAAACTGCACCTAGTTTGAGAGCAATTTAAAGAATCATGATTTGTTGAACTTAACATTTGTAGCGGTCAATCAAGGTTCAACCCACCTAGATATTTGAATTCACAAAACTTTCGAATATGGAATATTGAAGATTCTCATCACTTTTAGAAATCTTTTTAGATCCAATTAAATTTAATAATGTAATGTAGCAGTGTCAATTGCGATTTCTCACAGAAGTTTAATGGTCCGCTTTTCTTCTAGATCATTAAGAGAGCTTGGTTCTCTCAATTTCTCTGAATTTGGATATCATAAAAAAATCAGTTTGTAAGTGTAGAATGGAGAACGTAGGCAAACAAATGAAGGAAGTTATGAATTACTGCTATAACAAAAATCATGATGTGTTTCAGAATATTTTTGAAAATAAAAAGACAAGAGGATGATGTGTTTGTAGTAAAATGGTGAATATTTTCAAATGCTAGTGTGTCACAGAAGATGAGAAGATATGAAATGTAAAACATTGGTGTTGGTTAATGGCTTTGATAACGTATTTATGTAGTTAAATTTTGAGCTTAATGCTATACAATATCAAAAATGTTTTACCATGAATTAAACAGCAATTAAGTAATTTATTCGTTTTAAGCAGCATTATACACTGTGGTAATTAGTAACGGGTGTTCAACTGAAAAATCACTCAGAGTAGGCGTTGGAATATCATTTGACACAAACATCATGTCTGTTTTACTGATAATATTAGCACTGCTTAAATAGGGTGTTCCCTATGAAGACATCAAATGAGGTGCACTGCATTTTTTTTTATTTTGATTAAAAAAATATTGAGAATGATCTTTTGGGTAACCAACATGAAAAACCGTGGTTATGTTTTTTTCACTTCCGATCGGCGCCCATTAGAAGTCTGAAGTTGTATAACTTCCAAATTCTCCTTATAGACTGTCAATTTCTTTCAATAACATGTATTTGAAATTTTATTTATCGGTTTCAGGATGTAAAAAGGTCCGTAACATTCACAAAAGTTGGCTTGTAATGCACTTTATAACTTTATTTGTAATGTAAAATGACATATTGGTACTGTAACATGTATGTTTAGAATACAGAAAACAAATTGTTTGATAAACCTTTATTATCAAAATTATAAGTAATAGCAATATATTGATCATTCTGTACGTCCTAAAGAAAAATTTTCAGATTATTACTCGTCAAAAATTTTGTTTTTTTACCACATGTCTATGTTTTTATTGATATTGATTCGTAGCATCGAATAATATACCCACAGACATGAAGAATTTTGCTTTGTGGACTAAGAATCAATTAAATATACGTAATAAAATAAAACTCCACATTAAATACAATGTTTCTCAGACAAATCAGCCTCAGACCATTAGAAGACGAGAAGAACCAAAAAAGCGTAAAAAGTGGTCTCTATACATGAATTTACATATTATGCGCTTATATTATAAAATTACAAACAATGAAACTGATGTAAGTAATTATCGTACAGCTCTACACGAAGCCTTCAGCCGTGAGTACCCAAATTTTCCAGTTACCACTCAAAATTTAGCAGATCAACGTAGAGCTATAGTTAAAAATAACTACATACCTCAACTTACTCCAGAACAATTAAAAAATTAACTTTCCGAAACCATTAATCCACTTCATGAAGATATCAACAACAAACCACCAAATACATTACTGACTGACACATCTGTCACCAATTTGTCAAAAACATCTCAAAATAAGATCCCAATTATACCACAAAATAGTAACAATAGTCTATCAAATACATCACAGACACCGACTGACACATTTACTAAAGATTTATTAAACAAAACACCTCAAAATAAGATCACAACCATAACACAAATTACCAACAACCTATCAAACAGATCCCAGACATTAACTGACAAATCACTTAACAATTTATCAAGAACAGTCCAAAACCAAATTAACATCCCAGATAATCTACAAAACACGTACTACAACACCGAAGACACATTAATCAAAACTGTAAACAACAATTTTAAATTTCACATTAATTTCCAAAATGAAATTGAAGACCAATTTAAATTAACTTTCGAAACATGTTCTAAATTAAAACCAAATGATAAGACATTCACTTCCCCGCCAGTGTTATTCTAAAAAGTTTCTGGCAATTGTAGAAATAATGAACTTCTTCATTTTACCAAAATATCTCACAAACTCGATCTCTTTTGAAAAACTTCATACAATTATCTACTGTGCAGCTTTAACTTGTATTCAAATTAACACATGTAAAGATAACATAATAAATACAAACACCAATCATATACCCTCCACCCCTCATTGGGAAACACGGTTAAATTATAAAATTAATAACATTAGAAAACAACTAGGTCAAATAACACAGTACCTTAGAGGAGTTAAAACACCACATATCATGACATGTATGCATTCGATACTGACCAACATAATTTTCATCAAACTAATTACGACGAATACAACACAACACTATCCCAAATTAAAGATACCCTATTACAAAAGCTTTCATTATATAGCAAAAGACTTAAAAGATACAAACAATCACATCTCAGAAAAATTCATAACACTAAATTTTTAAACAAGGAAAAACTATTCAATCAATATTTAACTAATTCAAGCAAAACTCAATTATCCGGTGAACTTCCAAGTTCACAGGATGTAACAACATTTTGGTCAAAACTTTGGTCTCAAGAATTTGAATTTAACCAATCTACCAAATGGATTCCTCATATATCCCATAAACTATCCACAGTTACACCAATGAGTGATCATCATCATCAGATAACACTTGCCGAATTAATAAATACCATCAGTAAGACACACAACTGGAAATCACCAGGACCAGACAAAATCCATAATTTTTGGATAAAAAAATTAAATTGTGTACCTACTTATTCATTTACTACATCACTTAAATCAGTTCCTTCTTGACCCATCCTCCTTTCCAACATTCTTGTGTCATGGTGTAATATACCTAAAACCTAAAGATAACGACACAAAAAATCCATCAAAATACAAACCTATCACATGTTTACCGACAATCTATAAAATATTAACCTCATGCATTACACAAAAAATCTATCAACACTGTTTTAACTCTGACATCATTAATGAAGAACAGAAAGGATGTATTAAAGGATCCTTTGGTTGTAAAGAGCAATTAATCATAGATTCCATCATCTGTGAACAAGCTAGAAAAGAAAACCGATATAACATACATACTGCTTTTATTGATTATAAGAAAGCTTACGGTTGTGTCTCTCATTCCTGGCTATGCAAAATTCTGGAATTATACAAAATTGATACTAAAATCTACACTTTTCTCAAATGTTCCATGGAATTTTGGAAGACCACCCTCCAAATAACCTTAAATGAACAAACAATTCAGTCAGATCCAATAATGATCCGAAGAGGAATTTTTCAAGGCGATTCTTTTAGCCCGTTATGGTTCTGCTTAGCAATAAATCCCCTCTCCGATATCCTAAACAGCTGCAATTATGGGTTCAATATAAGAATTAACAAACAAAGAGAAAACAGAATAAGTCACTTGCTGTATATGGATGACATAAAAATATATGCAAGTATACAAAATCAGTTAACAAACCTATTAAATCTGACTGAACAGTTTTCCGGTGATATTGGTATGTCTTTTGGTATTGAGAAATGTAAGAGACAAGCAATCAGAAAAGGCGTCCAACACCAAGTACCACATATAACCCAGAACAAGGAAATAATCGAAGCCCAAGAACGAAATGATACATACAAATATCTGGGTTTCTGTCAATCCTCCCACATCAATCATACCAAAACGAAAACACAGTTGAAACACCTAGCGAGATTAAAAATTAATATTGAAGGCATAGTTAAATGGAAAAAATTTAATGAAAGCAGTAAATACATTCTGCGTTCCACTGCTAACATATTCTTTTGGAGTCATTAAATGGTCCAAAACTGATCTTGAAAATTTAAACATGGCAGCAAGGAAAATTTTCACACAGTATAGAAGGCATCATCCAAAATCGTCCATTGAAAGATTCTCATTACCAAGACAGAATGAAGGAAGGGGTTTCCAGAACCTAGAAAACTTATATCAGGGACAAATCTCAGATCTGAAGAAGTATTTCTTGAAACGAGCAGAAAGAAATGAAATGTTTCGCACCATCACAAGAGCAGATTTGAACCACACACCCTTAAATCTGTCGAACACCGAAGAAATCCACACCCCCCACACAATAGATAAAATAATAACTGGGCTAAAACAAAACAGCTACATGGAAAATTCTACAAAGACTTAGAAGAAACTCATGTCAACAAGAAGATGTCATTGATTTGGTTAAAAAAATCAAATTTGTATGCCGAAACAGAAGGATTTGTGTTTGCTATTCAAGACCAAGTAATCAATACCAAGAATTACAGAAAATACATCATCAAAGATCCGAACATGAGAAACGACTGCTGTCGCCTCTGCAAAGCAAAACTTGAAACGATCCAGCACATACTTAATCTCCTCCCGCAGCATCCTGGCACAAACTAACTACAAAACTAGATACGACAACGCAGCCAAAATCATTCACAAAGAATTAGCAACACTTATGAAATTAATCGAAGATACAACACCCTATTACACTTACATTCCATCTCCGTTCCTTGAAAATAACAAATACAAATTATACTGGGATCGCACAATACTTACAGACTTAAACATTACAGCTAACAGACCAGACATCATACTTATCAAAACACACACGAACGAAGCCATTCTCATTGACATTGCTATTCCTAACACAAACAACATTATTCAAACATACCACACCAAGATTTCAAAATATCTACAATAATTATCAATAGAAATGAAATCCATGTTGAATCTTAAAAAAATTTCAATTCTACCCTTAGTTGTCTCTAATGTAGGTGTAGTCTCAAATAGCTTAGTTGAGAATTTAGAGTCTTTGCATTTGAATGATTCAATAAATAATTGTCAAAATTCAAAAAGCTGTTTTGTTAGGAACATGTCATATTGTTCGTAAGTTTCTCGAACAGTCTGATCATGTCAGTCAGATTAGATTAGTACCAGTAGGTCAGAGTAGTGTAGGTCACTTTCCAAGTGATGCACGGATAAATGATCGGTACTTACGCTAGACTTTTGGGGATGGGGTGAGATTAGAGAATAATAGCAGACTAATTTGTATGCCGTAATTCTAGGATCTCGAAAGTTGTTTTGTTAATCTAATCAATGCATATCATTACTTGCTCTTAATACCCGTAATGATAGAAGTCTTGCCTGAATGCCGGTCATTTACGGGTCAGTGGTGGGTCTTCAACATACAAGCTGTTGAAAATACGCCAGAAGAACATTTTCATTAACTATTTATGTACAATTATTATTATTAATTTGGTGCCAGTGTCGGTCACTATAACATTTTTCATATCTTACTTTCGACGTGGTTGGAAATGTTGGAATAAGAGCTTGAAAAGCTTCTTCAGGACTTTCCACCACGTTTTCAGGTAAAACAGGTTCAGTCGTTTCATTCATTTTAGCAAGTATTAAAATTTACGAAAATATTTTTTTTGTGATAAAAAAACAATAGCAACCAACTTGCAAAATGATTGATTTTTAAGGAAAAAAACTTCAATAAACGTAAGAATTTCTAATTTTTTTTAGTAAATGCACAAAAATTGGAAGCTGGTCACGTGAAACCGATAAACTATTGAACAGACCAAGGATGTTATGGCCCATAACAGCCTTAGATGTCTTAAAATGCTCGCTTTTCGAGCTCGCATTTCAACTTGACATCTGCGGCTGTAATAAAAGCCATAACATTCCTAGGTATGTTAATAACTATTATTTGCGACCTACATGATAATCAAATCACTTATTATGACGGCTGTTTGAGTTATATAATCTTCAATATTATTTCACTAGTCGCGTAATGAAATTCATTTTATAGTTTCTGGACCATCATTGTCTTGGAGAAAAAAATGTTTACAATATGCAAACTTTAAGAAATAGCTCAGAAATCGTTAAAAAATACAGTCCCTATGTTCTTCCTTTCACGTTAGTAAATTAGGTTATGTAATTTTCATCCCACTATAAAAGATATATATTTTTTAAAATTACTGTTTCTGAAATTATGTATTAAAAGTGATTGGCTTCCACAGAAAACGATTGTCTTGGAATATACTTTTCTTTCAGTTCTAATTAGCCTAATTCTACGGACAACATCCAGTTGAAAATTGCTAGAATCAGGAAATTATAATTATTTCTAAAAAACTAGACGCTCTATTCCTAACTTCGCGCGAGCCGAGTTAATTCCTATACACCAACTATGTTATGCGCTGATGATTTTGAAATATCTGAAGTGATAATTATAAAGCACAGAAAGAAGCATCCTGATTAAACCAGCTTTCAAAAAAAAAAAAAAAACCGCACTGAAATTGGTTCATTCAATTTGAATTACTGTGCACACAAACACCACAGACACACAAAGCCTTCAGAGTTATAACACCCTTTTTTACATCGAGGGTTAAACATTTTTAATTAAATAAAAAATATCCTTCAGCATTTATTGTGCTTCAGACTCGAGGCAAGTTCGGGCTAATTAAACTTTGGATGTTTTTTTTTTATATTTTTCGTATAAATTTATTTTTATCGAGACTGGAATAAATTTGTTCATGCTACTGTTTATTAAAAAAAAGTTCTTAAAGTTGTTTTTTTTCATTTGTTGTCGAGATTTATTACAAATTAATTTTAGAACGAAGAGTTGTGATACAGGAGTTACATTTACTCTTTTCGGTAAAACCCTGTTGTTTTTGAGTTCTTGTTGAAACTTTTATTGTCTCATAAGCATGAACGACGAACACTTTCCACAGAATTGGAAAAAAAATCGGAAAAAGTGTTTTTAAGTTGAACATAAGTTTGCCAAGTTCTCCAAAGAACACCGTTGGGATTAGTAAGCGCGCGATACTTTAGCAAATTTACGGATTGAAGAGGTTCAGAAACACAAAGACCACTCGTGATGCCACGATGTGGAAACCAAATCAGCGTGATGGAAAAACAGCAAGATTAGTGCTTCAGGTTTGAGGTTTCGCAATTCCCCTTGTTAATCTTAATAGACTTGTCGAGCCACGAAATAAAATGATGTAAATCGAGATGCGCTCGGAAAACCAATAGACTCGGAATTAGAGAGTTTATTTTTGGCGGAAAGTCACTCAACAAAATTGCTTGTTCTGACTTGGTGTTATTTACCTTGGAAGCGAGTCTCTAGCGCTAAATTCGCTGATAGCACTCGTGTATTAAACTAGTTTGACTCTTCATGTTTATTTGCACACTAAACTCTCTTCTTGTTTCAGGTTTGGCTCCGCTCGAGCATGGCGGCGTAAGAAAATTGCCAGCAGTTGTTAGACGGTAGGCGGTGATTTTGTTTATATAAAAAATTGGCGATTTTGCACAAATATTGCCGACTCTGCCTTCAGCCTATTGTTTCTGGAGTTTTCACCGATTTAAGCGTTGTGATGTTGGCAAACTTTTAATGATGGAGTTGAAAGGAAATGTATCATAATCGGAACTAGTCGGATTTAACAAGCTTAAACTTCTGTTGGCGCAGAGTGCTTGACTGCAATTAATAACAACGAAAAAATGAGTCTTTAAAGCGATTTGTCCGCAAAAGTTTTCTTCGAAAACTTCTTGGATGAGCGCTAAATCCGCTCATTACGAACAGAGGTGAGGTTAGATGAAAATTTGTTGCGGACGTGATTTTCCGTTTCTTTATGTCGCTGATAAATTCACATGCATGTCAAACTACACCTTGGGGATGTCGGAAGTTGCTCCAGGAAATGCCCTCTTTTGTGGAGCGAGATTGTTTCAAGTTTTTAAAGTTGGAATATATTTCATTGTAAAGCTTGCTCGTGTACGAAATATCGAAATACTTTTTGTGGGGCTGCAACTTTTTATTGATAAGGATGTTAAATCAGAAGTGTATTTGGGATTTTATCGACTTCCACTCAAAGCCATGCAACTTTCAGGAGATGACTACGTTTTCTTTTTTTTTTTTTGGTTTGTTAAAGTTTAACGCCTTCATAAAAGCTGCAACGACGGCTGTGTATAGAAAGTAAAAGCATTCTGAGAAAATTTTCTGCGCCGAAGCTTGTTTTGAGCACTTTAAGTCTCGTAAAAATATTAAACTGTGTGTTCTGAATTTAATAAGAAAATTCAATTTAGAGGTGGAAAAAATGCACATAAACAAAAATTGTTTTTATTGTTACTTTTACTTCGTCGTGAATATTTGTAATCAGCTTAAATTTAACACTTTTGTTTGTTATAAATCTACTGAGTCAAACATATTACCATAAAATAGAATTACCATAAGCAATGATTTTTTTTCAATTTAAGGGAGCAGTAATTTTTCCACCAGGTATTTAGGTCAACGTTATCGTAATTTTAGGCAAATATCTAATATAAATCATGAAAAATCGTGTTGGAATTATATGCATCATTGTTCTCAGGCACTGAATAAATGATGATTCAGTTATAATTCTATGTTAAGTAATGTTCTACTAGAAGGTTACAAATTAACAACACGCATTCATTTTAGACTAGTGTGAGAGGGGACAAAAAGTTAATATCTATTTCAAAATTCATATGAAAACAATAAGAAAACCTTTTGGAATGTGTATAAACAATAATTGCAAGTAGTCATATAAATAACATCATAGTACTGTAATTAATTACGACATATACATGCGCACTGGTAACTCTAAAAAAACTGCCGATATCTTCACTCTTTAATCAGGCAGCTATTAACATAGTAAATCCCTTAACAAATCTTCGAAATAATTTCAGATAATGTTGGAAAATCTAAACGGATTTATAAACCACACCTGTAGAAGCATTCTATTTACTGAAATTTAAATAGCATTTACGATGAAACATTTTGAGATGCTGCCATTACATTTTTGGTGGAGATGATCAGACAAATTTTGGTTAACGTTTTACTATCTGCACGATATTGCTCACCCTTCTATAAAATCGGTCCGGCAGTTTCGGAGATTATCTGTCTAGTAAAAGTTGGTACACACGGCGAACAGACGGCAAATAGAGGGAAATGGGAGACCTATTTGTTTACACTCTAAGCGTCATAAAACGTCGGAAAGTCATAAAATTATCCGTTCGTCAGATGGACCCCATCACAATACTTCCTTAGCTTACGCTCGGAAAGTAGAAATGAAATTTTAAGTAGGTATATATGATGTTTGAAGTTCGTTAAGAGGCTATTTTTGGCCCCAAATTATTTCATTATAAATTTATGCCAAAGTAATAATAATTGTGCTCATATTAGATTCTATGCGGATGATTTACCGATAACTGTCATGTCACACTTTTCTTCAAAAAATATGTGCATTAGATCAGATTCGATAA
The DNA here is from genome assembly GCA_022388445.1 of Zophobas atratus. NCBI lineage: Eukaryota > Metazoa > Arthropoda > Insecta > Coleoptera > Tenebrionidae > Zophobas > Zophobas atratus. The sequence goes on along the minus strand of CM039442.1, from coordinate 23,770,611 downwards.
AAACAATTTAGTGTTAATAATTTCACACGTTCGTCTCGTATCTACATTATCAGAACATCCAGTGCAAACGTTCTAAATTTAGTTTTGAACCATAGATGGAACTGGAGTTTACACTGCGAGAAACTTATTCGTAAGTTATCGAAAACTTGCTGTTTACTCTGAAATATTAGACACTTATTCAGCATAGAACATTTGTTGCTGATTTATTATGAACTAGTTGAACCACAATTGCGCTACGGAATTTGCTTCTGGGGTTTCTCTTCGTTTGCACATGACGTATTTATTGCCCAAAATAGAATAATAATAATTTGTATTATGGTGAATATATTTCAACGGAAGTCATGTAAAACTATTAGAAATTCTAACATATTAACTTTCCCTTTATAAAATATTTATGAGAGATCGTGTCTACAAAGAATTATTTCGTAAAAATAACAAGGATTACAAATATGTAGGTGACAATGTACTTGAAAATTTAAAATCCGTTTCATATCTCAAGTTATTTAAATTGACACACTACTTCGTTGAAAGAAATCTGTATTCTCTATAAGAATGTCACGGTTTAGTAACGTATATTTTGTTATATTTTGTTTTGATTTGTTTTAATTTTTTATTGTTTCTTCTTTATGATGTGTCACATCATTTCTTTGTAATTATACATATGGCTGAAGCAAATTTACAATTATGTAGTAAATTAACAATGTAGATATTATTGAAGTGAGTTTTGATATGCGCCGTGTTTTATCTGTAAATATTGGCAAAAAGCCGTAGAAAAAATTTGAAGTTGAACCGGCGGAAATAATGAGGCTTACAAATGTGACAAATATTATGTAACAAATCTGCAGTATAGGACTACAAAAAAATTAAATTCAGTGAGATGATTTTCATCTAGCTTATGCAAACCAGGCAACAGATTTTTAAAAATATTGAAAATAATTGATTAATATTTAATAACAATAATATCTACACGAAATAATGTAAAGCATTATCAACTATCATACGCTGGAATTATGTCAAAATCTATAGCCTTTTAGACTTTACACACCAATCACAACCACCCCCAATGTTCTTAGGTTCATTCATAGTCAACGACTTTTCGAATGATAGTTTGATAGCTAAGGAGTTAATTTTGACATATGTATATAAAATACGGAACCCGAACTACAAAATTTAAGCATGTTTTAAAGTTATGATTAAGATGTTAAAAGGCTACCCAAAAATTCTATCATACAACGTTTTTTATTTAACTTTATTAAAATACGTAAGGTGACATGTCCCTGGTTTAACAATTTAATGCGTATCTTTGTGTAGGGGTTAATAATAATTTAATAATTTTATTGTACAGTATAATATAATTGTAGCAAAAATTAAATATTCGATTTCTTTGGAATTTTCGTAATACGATAACACTGAACTTTATTTTTTTATTTTCTCTAAAATGTTGACGAAATCGTAATAAAAATTATTCAATGAATATGTTGGAAAAAAAAAACGTTTTGAAATATGGTTCAGCAGTAATCTGCTTTTTGAGTTGTTTGTTCATATCTGAAAAAAATTAAAGCATAAATTAATTTGACTTTGAAAACAATTTTGCTGCATGATAAAAGACTGATTAGCATTTCAGTCGTCACATATAAACCTAAACATAAAAAGCGTAAAATATGGACCACAAACACGCTCATTAGTTCAATTAACAACAGAGGTCCTTTTTTGTTGTCCTTATTAAAATCAGACTGATGGCATATTAAACATTGATTACATACGTTTCGATGTGAATAATAGCCATTTATGGTATAAGTGAATAAAGGCGAATTTTATCCAAGGAAATATAGTTTCGCTTTAGATAATGTTTTTGAATGGATACAGTTTCTTTATTCACGTGTATATCACACCACATTTTTTTCCAATTTCGCAGAATTTAAAAAAACAATTTATTGCTTAGGTAATTCATTTAGATAAATGTTAATTGTACTATTATTAACTTCATGAATACTTAAAAAAAGAAAGTCGACACTGCTGCCGTCAAGGTCAAGCCTAGTGGAAGTTCCATTTGAATTTACATTTACCAAAATTTTTCTTGACGTGAATTTTTTTCACTAATAAATTTGACAGTCTTCAATGATAATTTTAAATGTGTGCTTCTTATTATTTATATTAGTGTCCGGAAGCAAAATTATTAAAACAGACTCTTTTTCATCAATATCGTAAACTCTAATTTTGTTTTGTTTTTGTTTTTGTTTTTTATCATATAAGCTCCACAGGTCGCAACCCAATTACGAAGCTTAAACCATGAAATACCAAAAAAAAAAAAACATAAATAAATTATTCATTTAAAGAGAGAGTAAAAAAAAAATATGTAGTAAACTGCTGAAAAATTTAATGTTTTAACCAGTAGAAAACCAATCTTAATCTCAAGAAGATGATCAGACACCACTACCAATATCAATGCCGTTTTTGTTTAAAAAATAATTTAATTATAAAGTAAGTACACAAAATTATAAATTTTGTGTACTTCGTCAATTCTACATGCGTCAGCTGCACCCATAATTAATACTACCTATAAAGAATGAAACATAGGACACATATTTCAAGTATGATTATAAAAATTCTTACCTTCACACAAGTACATTTCCTTGGATAAAAATTAGTACAAATCTGTGTTTGTTAAAAGTTCTAGACATTTTTGATTCGTAACCTGAAGTTTTTCTGTTTATAAAGCGATTACCTTGAAAGCTTGCAAAACTCTAAAATAATTAAATCTAATTTAAAGTATTTAGATTTTCTTACTTTGGAATATCAATATTTTTATTTACTTATGGACAACATTACTTTAACATTGAGTAACGACATTACAGTTTAACAGAATTTTGTTTTGAAATTTTAAATATAACCTATCCACAACGTTCTCCATATAACGGTTTTTTATTTCCCGAGCGTAAGCAAAGGAAGTATTGTAATGGAGTCCGTCGGCCGACTCTCTACTGTTGCATTTACTCGACCTATCATGACCTCTAGAGGACGAAGAAATAGGTCTCCCGTTTCCGTCTGTCCGTCCGTCTGTCTGCCGTCCCGGACTTTTATTTGACAAATAATCTCTAAGTACTGGGCCGATTGTTGTCAAATTATGTATTTATATTAGGTATATCATGTAGATGGTAAAACGCTAACCAAAATTTGTCTAATCATCCCCACCACTAATGTGATGACGTAACTTCAAAATTGTACAAAGTAAATGAGTTTTAAATTGTATCAAATAACATAGTCTTACACATGTAGTTTATGACTCCGAATTGAGAGTTTACCTGAAACGTCCAGATTTTTGGAAAAAAAAATCAAAATTAGGAAACAACATTTTGACATTTAATTTGGAATCTGCAAAACTGAATGCTTTGAAATCTTGTAGATGATTTACAGTTATGATTAGCATGATAAGTTTTTATTGAAAATATATTTACTTATCCCCTCCAAAAAATTGATGAAATTTGCCGAATAAATCCTATCCAAAATGTAGAAAATATGATGAATTGATGAGTCTGTACTTGTAATTTATCATCCTATTCATATTTTTTGGATTTGCATTTACAGGGTGACTCAACAAAATTAATGAATGTTTTAAAATTATCATAGGCATAGTAAATTTTTAGTCAAAATGTGTTTGCTGCTACCCCCCTAAAAGATTGATGACGTCACCACAAAATTTTGCTGAATAAATAATAAATCCTGTCTTAAATGTGCAAGGTATGATGAGTCTGTAGTTGTGATTTATCATTCCATTCATATTTTTTGGATTTGCATATACAGGGTGCCTCAAAAAAGATTAATAAATGCGTGAATTTGTTTTACCGATTTAATCAGGATTTACAAAACCGACATCTTGGAGATGTTTTAAATTTATAAGCATGGTAAAATTTTGATCAAAATGTATTTGCTCATCCTCCCTAAAAATTTGATGACGCCGCCGTAAAATTTTGCTGAAAAAATGCTGTAAAGAATGATGAGTCTATACTTGTGATTTATCACTGCATTAATATTTTTTAGATTTGCTTATACGGGGTGTCTGAAAAAAATTAATGACTGAGTCAATTAATTTTATTGACTAAATCAAGAATTGCAAAACTGAATACTTTGAAATCTTGTAGACGTATTTGTCTTAAATTACAAGTACTATACAGGATGTTCCTTTTAACTGTTCACGCCTGACAATTTTTGCATAGGCAGCATATTATACACCCCAGAGACGACTTCGTCCAATTTATTTTTTTTTAAATAAGCAATCATAGCAATCACAAAAAAAATGACAGAGATGTCAATGCCAAATAGTAACAAAACTGAAAAAATTAATTCTTAATTTATTTTAAAATGCCCCGCTATAAAAATTTAACACGAAAAAAAAACATAATAGACATGCAGTCGTCACGTTTCCGACAGCGAGGTCTAAATTCTTTAGACCAATTTTTTAATTTTGCTGAAATTTTTCATCACCTATCTTTAAATATCAACATCTCAATTTATTATATGTGGAAATTTCGTAACTCGGTTTTCACCACTCGACTTATAAAACTATGGGTATCGTACTAAAAACATTGCCGATATTTTTTTGTTGGAAATGAGATACAATAAAAACAGGTTGTCTCGAAGAAGTTACTTTTTACAGCAACTCATTTTCGACAGAAAGTCTCGGCATGTTTTTGGTAAGATTTCTACATTTTTGTAAGTTGAAAACACTCGTGAAAACAGTCTTCTCAAATTTTCTTAAATAATATAAAATAATCGAGATATTGATTTTTTAAATATTCTTTCGTTATATAGAAAGCTGTGGACAGGTTATATTTAAAATTTGATAGAAATAAGTCTGTTAATAACGGAGATATTATATTCGGAAGATGTATTGAAAATCTCATGTGTCAAACGCAGTGAACGCCCTGAAGAAAATCTCATCCACCTCTATTTTCATTTGAAGTTATATAACAAAAGAATAAAATTCCCACAAGGAAGTTCTGTCTAAATACCTTTTGACCAATTTTCATTCTACATATATGATTATTTATGTACTATGTTTAAATTATCTCAACAGAAACAAAGAATTCACCTTTTTTAAACCTTTTTTTTTTTAAGTATAACTTTTTTCTAATGTATCAATTTCGGCGTTATATAGTTTTTACAGATCAGAACAGTAGGAGTATTTGGAGACACCCCTGTACATATGCAATAAATCTCTAGTGCCATTACTGTCTTGTTACACTCATTCACCGTGCAAGCAAGTATTTTTTTATTCCAGAAAATGTTCATCGTCACAATGGAATTCTATAACTGACGTTTCAGAATCCATTGAGACGCTTCAGGCGTGTTCTGGGAAAAGCGAAATGTTAAGTGCCGAATATCCACGCGAAAATGTCTAAACTCACTTGTCCCAACAGTACATGAATTTATATTTTAGATTCAGCAGCTCCATATGAATTTTAAACGCAAAAACTCCCCAGCAATACAATTCACGACTCACAATTATCCAAGTACTTTATCGATGCACTGCAGGCATCCTTTACAATTTTATAACGAACGGGAAATTCAATCCCAAGGCGAAATATCGTACATTTGATGATTTTTTTGTCCGAGACAAGTAGACGACTGGTAAACATAATCACAACCTCGTAAAAACTTTTCCTTGCCGTTCTATAAGAGAACATCCTTCAGGTCAAAACAACAATTTTGTCGTGTTTTTTTCTTATTTTATGATTGGAGACAGCGTCTGAGTTCCTCGTAAGAGCCAAATTAGCATAATTCTGTCATAATGGAGTTCATTACAATGTTAGGTAATGCTGTTAAATTATTCATCCGGCGTGGCACTGTTTTGACGTTAGTGGCATAGAATTTTCCAGCATACTGCGAATTGGAGGAATATAATAATTGCAAAGAGTCCTGCGGCTGTTGAAGTGAGATTTAGAGGATTTAATAGGTTGTAAGACAGTGAGATATGTTTTATATGTGGAAGGAAGGATTAGGGTGGAATTGAAAACATCTGTAAGAGAGTCACGTACGCTGAAAGCTACGAAACTCGATTACTCACAATTACACACTCTGAGTAGACGCTACGACTGATTTTCTTGTGTTGAATCGAAATTTACTGGCTTTTACAATTACCTATTTCGAGGCAAGTGTTGAGAATTTTAACCGGGTGCATTTGGGGGATCTACTTTATTGCGACCTTCACCTAGTTGATGAAGAATTAATTCAATACGTGCTAGTCGAGGAACAATTGATGAGGGACACAGAGACTTCATTAGTTTCTGCTGCACCGGATGGAGAGAATGCACTTCGGTGCATAGTTTCATCAAAGGTGGAGAAATATTTTGCACGATCACCATCTTTAAATTAAAAAATATGGAAAAAATTGTAAGGTATCTAATAAAGTCGAAGCATCTTCCTTTTAGAATTATGAAGTGCTGGCACGAAATAAAAAGGATTTTGATCGAATTTTTCTGCTACTTATTCGCCGTCACTAAAAATTTGCCAATTTTGAATTTTGAAATTGAAAACAATTCACTGTCGGTCTTTAGTACTGTGTTTTCACATTTTAATAATAATATTGTCCAATAGGTTATACCCCAATAATAGGATAAATCTAAATAATTACTTACTTATTATATAACCAAGACAAGAATAATAAAAATAAAATGTTAGTTCCAGCAGTGGTATGAGTTCCAGGTATCTCGATGCTGGCCGAGGAACATGATTAAATTAAATCTGTGATAATAAATATGAACAATCAATTGTGTTGTGAATAAGCTTAGACGAGAAGTTAGCCGCATGTAGATCTCTTCGAACCGACAAAGAGGACATCTTGTGTCCTTGGAGAAGATTTTCCATCTCAACACCTCTGGCCGAAAAATTACCACCAATTTTGAATGAAAGGATTTTCAAAAATTTCCTGCTTACTTTATCAAGAAGCATGTGCTGACACATATATATGGTATACCATATTAATGACGCATACTCTAATTTCGAAAGAACATATGCAAAGAAGAGGGATTTAATTACGTCAATATTGTTGAAAAATTTTGACGTTCTAATGACGAACCCAAAAGATTTATTTACAGCATTGCAAATACTAGTAACATGAATACCAAAAGTCAAGCAACTATCAAAAGTAACTCCAAAATCTTTGATCTATGTTTTTCATTCTAACACTGTACCTTCTATTGAATAAGAAAAATAAACGATAATATGGAAGGTTAATTAATATTAGTAAATGTTGGAGTATCATGAAGACCTTGAGATTTTAGAATAAATTTTCACATCATCAGCATAAGCCTAGATACTGCAATTTAAAGATTCCAAAAGGTCGTTGATAAATACACTGAAGAGAAGAGGCTCAAGGTTAGAGCCTTATTACACTCCAGACGTTGACAAAAAACAAAGAGAGGTAAAGCCATTGTAAAATACGTTATTACGGTTTATTAAGTAAGATTCCATCAGTTTGAGAAGGGATAGTTAAATCCAAAGTTATCAAGTTTGCTTAACAGAATGTCGTGAGGAAGAACATCAAAAGCTTGGGAAAAGGCCGTACGACTATTTGTTTTCGTTTTTCAAGTACAACACTCAGATCTTGTTCAAGCACTGCAAGGTTTCTAAATGTTGATCTACTAGTTCTGAATCCATGCTGTCCTAAACTGATATGCGAACGAGTATTATTGGAAATGGAACTATGTATATAATGCCTGGTGAAAAACTGAGAAAATTGCTTAGAATGAAAATAGCACGATAGTTCGCTAGAAACGATGGATCATCCTTTTTAAAAATAGGACAGATTCTTGCAATTTTCTAAAGGTCCCGGAATGTACTAGTTTTAAGTGCCCTGTTAATTATGAGGGACAGAGATTTGGCAAGCCCAAAAAACAAGGGACTGAATCATAACCACATGTTTGTTTTGTACATTAATATAATACATTCTTTATAATGATATACGTATATGAAAACAGTAGGAGAGTTAGGGTCTTATCCTAGAAAATTGATAAATTAAAAGCAAATTATGATCACCTTACCTATCCAAGTCAAGCGACAACAAATATCTGCGTCTACCAATGTAGCATCCAAGATCCGTTACTATTTTCACTTTATATGAAAATAATATAAAGAATATATTGTAGTGGAAAGTTTCAAAAACTAACATAATACGATTCTGATAGTCTACAGTTTTTATATTCTAGAAAATTTAGGTCACATCGATCATTACCAGTAGGCGGAAATTTATCTTACGGATGCAATTCCCCAGTTGAAGCAAGGTGTGTTTTACGGCGAGTAGCGGGGACGCTTTGATCTGGTCCACAAGGTCGTAGCCAGTGCGTCGCTAGGAGTGGTTACAGCTTGTTAAAAAACTACTTCTATATTACTATATTACTTCAAAAAACAATACTCGATGCCCTTTTTAATTTTTCAAACACAGGACCACAGATTTGTGATCTTGAAATGTTATATTATGTTGATATAGTCCAAAAGAAAAATATATTTGTAATCAAACTATCGTCGCGACAGCACTGGATCTAGCGTATGAAACACAATTCCGCCCGTTGATCATTACACCAGACTTATGGATTGAAATCAAAAGTGACACATGTAAGAGATAAACTAAATGGATAAGTGCAGTGTACACTGTGATACTGTACACTCACATTTTCGATCAGCCGTTCTTGATTTGAAAAACAGTCAATTGCCTAAATCATTAGTAATAGTAAAAACTATGCGTCCATTGAAAAGCTACAAATAAAGAGTCACAATGTTTCGGGTATTTTAGATGGATTTAGGACGATAAACGGATAAATTTTGATTACAGATTCACCATGCTTACGACAATCTTAACTTGTTTACAAAATTTCAGAGCAAGCAGTTTTGCAATTTCAAAAATAAATTGCAAAATGTTACATAACATTTCGAATTTTTTCTCAAAAAATCTGCATGTTTAGGATAATATCTCAACATGGATTCATAAACTGCAAGTGCAGGAGTATCTTATTTTATAAAATTTTATAATATTTATTATTGTAAATTTTTGGCGCAGACTATAGACAGACAGGCGGACGGACAGACGGAAATTGGGACCTACTTTTTCGTACTCTAGGAATCTTAAAACGTTGAAAAATTCTAAAGGGCAGCGATTCATCGAATGGATTGTGTTAAATATTTCCTTAGCTTTCGCTTAGGAAGTAAAAAAGTATATGTATTTGTGATGAAATTTTATTATACAATTGCCCTGTCTCAAAAAAAATTAAAGACTAAAGTTATATATAGAGAGCGGAAAATATGCAACAAAATTTTGAGAAATATGATCATATGATATGCACCAAATTTATGCAAATATGCAGTAACTTTCTTAATATATGCAGAGATATGCAGTTGCATATGCTCCAAAAATTAAAAAAAAGCTTAATAAGCGAACTAAATTTATTTATAAAATACAAAAACAGGTTTCCCGAGCTTACGTTTTATTACAAAAAATACATAAATCACATTGCATGGTGTTTAATTACATCTCACTAACACATAAATCACGTTTTTAAAGATAAAATTCTTGTACTAAAAAATAAATATAAACAGAACAAATTAAAAAATAGTAGTAATCCACTATTTAATTACTATTTTTTATTCTGTTGGGCAAAATATATTATTATTATTATTATTATTACTTTGGTACCAACTTATTTTTAAATATTTTTCGAAATATTGTAACAAAAAGTTTTTCCGGTGATTCTAAAGTACCTATATATATATATGTGTAAATAGAAAAACTGCGTACTACGTCCAGAGATGTAAAAATACTTACCAATTTAGGGCAGGCGCGACAAAACACAGTTCGTTCTTGAAGAATAAGTTTAGGAAAAGGTTTAATCCATAAATTAATTTGAGTCATCTTCGACATATTGGTATACCTGTATCCCTTTAAATGCTTTCAATACAAACTCACGATGAAATATAATAGTATAACGTCCCTTCGACCACCACTAAACGTACAATTAATACACTTAACTAACGAACAAAAATATTGGGAATGAACGGTATTTCCAAAAGTAATTAGGGCGCGAATTTACCTGAAAGGATAGCTTAACACCCAGTGGTGTCTCCAAACTACCATAAAACCCAAACCTTTCATAGTTATTTGAAGCTCAGGACAATATTTGCAATATGATTAATAAAATTTCGTTTTTCTAGATAAATGCCAATAGAATGACAATATTTTTTTTTCAAATTAACACAAAAATTGATAAAAATGCAAAATATGCACCCGTTCCGTGAAATATGCAGCAGAAGGCAAATATATGCAAATATGCAATTTTTTTATAGCTGTATTCATTTTTAATTAGCATGATTCGTTCACATATTAAATATCAAGACTTATATGCAAAAAATAACGGATATGCAAATTTCATAAAATCCGCTCTCTAGTTATATAGTTCTTTGAATAACATAAACTAAAATTATTTTTAACTACACAGCGAGTTTTGTTTTTGAAGCGTAACGTATAAAGAATGTTTAGTAACGGAACACCCTGCATATTTTGTCATACTCTGATTAACTTTATAACCGTAACCACGTTGTTCCAATTTTCTCGAATTTTTACTTGAACCTAAACTGAGGACTAGGTACTTTGATGTTTTCTCAACGTTTCAGGACCCCTAGAGTACGAAAAATTAGATCTCTGGTTTTGGTCTCCCTCTATCTCTCTCTTTCGTCTACCGCCTGTCATCTGCCGTCTGTCCGTATCTGTGTCGATTTTTAGTAAACAAATAATCTCCAAAACCACCGGGTTGAATGTTGTCAAATTTTGTGCATATATTAGGCATATCGTGTAGATGGTAAAACGCTAACAAAAATTTGTCTGATCCTCTCCAACAATGGTATTACAATAGTAAATGTTATTTAATTTTTATAAAATAACATATTTCTTCACTTGTAGTTTATGAATGCGTGTTAGGCATTCAGATTTCTGGAAAAAAAATCAAAATTGTATAACAACACTTTACAGTTTATCCATTCGTTCAAGCCTCCTTCCGCTTCAAAAAAATTTGCCAAATAAATGTTATTTAAATTTTATAAAATAACATAATTTTACATGGTGTGATTTATGAATCCATTTGAAAGATTACCCTACACATGCTTACTTTTGAAAAAAAAAAAGAAAATTCTGTAACATTTTGCGATTTAATTTTGAAACTGCAAAACCAATGCCCTGAAATCTTTAATAAACGTTTGCATAGTAAATCGTTAATGAAAAGTTATCTGTTTAGCCCCATTCAAACTTATACACGCGTCTTTGCTAAAATGTTAATTACGTCATCAAAAAATTTTGTATGCGAAAACTCACTAGAAACATATACATACGATATCTGTACTTTAACAATTGACAGTCATATTAATTTTAGTTTATCATTATCAAAAAATAGCAAAGTTCTGTTGAAATAACCTTCGACCCATTTTTAGACAATGCAAGGGTTTACAAAAAAAATCACAATAGTGTTTTTTACTTCCCGAACGTAAGCAAAGGAAGTATAGTAAACGAGTCCGTCGGCCGACTCTCTACTTTTACATTTTCTCGATCTTTCATGACTCCTTGAAGACGAAGAAATAGGTCTCCCGTTTCCGTCTGTCTGTCCGTCTGTCCGTCTGTCTACCGTCCCGGATTTTTCTTAGACAGGTTATCTCCAAAAGTACTGGGCCGATTATTGTCAAATTTTGTATTTATATTAGGTATATCACCTATGTGATAAAACGCTAACCCAAATTTGTCTAATCATCCCCACCACTAATGTGATGACGTCAATTCAAAACTGTACATAGTAATAATTGGGTTTTAATTTGTATCAAATAACATAGTCTTACACATGTAGTTTATGACTCCGAATTGAGATTTTACCCGAAACGTCCAGATTTTTGGAAAAAAAATCAAAATTAGGAAACAACATTTTGACATTTAATTTGGAATCTACAAAACCGAATGCTTTGAAATCTTGCAGATGGTTTACAGTTATGATAAGCATGATAACATTTTAATCACAATATATTTAGCTATTCCCTCCAAAAAATTGATGACGTCACCCCAAAATTTTGCTGAATAAATCCTGTCTAAAATGTACAAAATATGATGAGCCCTTATTGTGATTTATCATTCCATTAATATTTTTTGGATTTGAATATAGAGGGTGACTCAAAAGATTTAATGAATGCGCATATATATTTTATTGATTTAATCAGGAACTACAAAACCGAAAGCTTTAACATGTTGAAAATGTTTTAAATTTATCATAAGCATGGTAAATTTTTGATCAAAATATATTTGCTCATCACCCCTAAAAAGTGGATGACGCCACCCCAAAATTTTGCTGAATAAATCCTATCTAAAATGTACAAAATATGATGAGTCTCTTCTTGTAATTTATCATTCCATTCATATTTTTTGGATTTGGATGTACAGGGTGACATCAAAAAATTTAATGAAAGCGCAAATTTATTTTATTGATTTAATCAAGAACTACAAAACCGAATGCTTTGAAATCTAATGCGAAAAAAAAAACATAATGGGCATGCAGTCGTCACGTTTCCGACAGCGAGGGAACTACTGTCTAAACACTTTAGACCAATTTTTTTATATCTGTGTTATAAGTTGTATTGCTTGGACAGTCAAACAGATGCACGCTCTTTATCTATCTATACGTATATAGAAGTGATAAAGACTAACTGATTCATCAACCCAGAACCTAAACTACTGAAGCTAGAAACACGAAATTTGAAAAGTTGGTTGCTCTTGGAATGTACTAAGAAATTTCAACCTTAAGAGGGTAAAATAGGGGATGAAAATTTGTAAGTTTGTATGGGAGTTCCGCGGGTTTTTAAGTTAGATGGGTTAACGAGGAGGAGGGGGTGACAGAACAGGGTAAAAAATGATATGTCCTAATTGCGAAATTCAGCCAAATGCAGCTATGGGGAATATCTCTTCAAGTTCTGGTACAAATTAAATTAAAACGTTTATAATAAAAGTTCTAAAATATTTTCAAATATTGTTTATTTTAATTTTTTCAAAATCATAGAATACTGTATCAAAAAGAAAATTAGGTGTAGTAATAAAATATTAGTACACCTGATTGTCTTGTTGTTCTCTTTTTTTGCGATAAGTGAGTCTGTTTAAAAAGGACAAAATTGCAAAAACTGTCAAGCTTTGATATGAAAAATACTTGACAAGAAAGACAAAGAATAAAAATCAGGGTAAAATGCAGTAATTAAATACAGGGTGTTCTATTTGAAAAAAATTAAATATCAATAACTATTTGAAAATCGTATAAATTTTATAATTTTTTTGTAATACCCCGCATGTCAAAACTCAATTTAATCTTGAACACAACAAAGTGGTTACCTTTGTTTATCTCCCCATAAAATATTATAACACAGATTTAAAAAATAAGCCTTTTGCTGTTTAAAACCTTTGCACTGTTAAAAAATTTCAGGAAAATTTACGGTTTTAAAGCCTAGAAAGAGGCGAACCAGAATATGTGAAGATATATACCTAGTCGTATTCCATTAAAAAATGTATTATGTTACTACTGAAAAACAGAACACTCTGAGTAGTTGAAGATAATTTTAATGTAGGTATGCCACTCTAAAGTTGTGTTTGACCTTTTCTCTATTTCCACTAATTATTCTGATATGGAGATTCGCGTTTAGTGAGGCTTTATTGACCTTTTGCAAAATACTCACCTAGTATTTGAATCTAGAAATGAGCTGCACTAAATTAAATTAAACCACTTCAGAATGTTAAATATTACTTTTTTCGATGAAAGCGGAAAACGGAAATGCACGATACTGGCGCAAATTTTTAAAACATTTCAAACTACGTTCAAGGTGCAATTTAAACTTTACACACTTCGTCATTTCGTTATGACGTTATGAGGAAGAAACTTTGCGAGTATTTTACATAAAATCCATAACTTTGGCTGGATGGACGTACCTAACAATAAATGTAATTAAATGTACCAAATATTCGTAGTGTAAATATTCAAAAATGCACGAGAATGACAGAATTTTAAACCATATTTCCAAAAAGTTTAAAGCCAATAGGAAAAGCCCTCGTCAAGGTTACTGGATGTGAATTGTTGGAAATTCAAACATAGTTTTTTAATGATTTTATTTCCAGAAGTGGATAACAGAGAAATAACTTTGCTCTGCGTGAATATAATACACACAATCATTATTCCACCTGTGGAACCTAAGAAATCAGCTAGTTAATTAATGCGTAAACTTGTTGCCTATAAATAAAGAAAAAAAGTTTTCAGTAGAATGACATTTTCTAAACAGTACAAAAAACAACGATGAAAGGCCATCTTGATTCCTCCATGATTTTCGTAAAAGATTCCACCAGTTTATGTTGAACCAACAAAATTTTTTTTATCAAATATTTCTATGATAGTAAAATTTAGACAGCATTTAACGAAAAAGAGAGGCTCAGATTGTAACACACTTTTTCACATAACTACCATGTTATTTAAGAAAACTACATTTGTGGAATTCTGAAAGATTTGATTTTTGTTGACACACCAATGTAGTCATAGAAGATGTGTGGGTTTTTCCGTGACAATATTAATGAAGACAAGTACAGAAGCGATATCTGATCCTGTTCTTCCAAACAGTGAGTGGGTAGGAGTTGGAAAGAGAATATTTTCAACAACATGCGAGTACTCCTTATTTAATAAGGGCAATTCAAATTTCCTGAAAGAGTTCTCATTACCGAGATCCAAAGCAATAAACTTTCATACCTGCGGATGATTTTATTTAACATTGTTTTTGGTGATCACCTTTCTTTAAAATAGTAAGAGATGAATAAAAAAGATTGTTTAAGAAAGTTAAAACATTTCACTGCGCTTAGGTTTTACGTAATGTAAAAAATGAAACCATTTGAAGGATTATTTTGCAATTTTCACGACACCAATTTTGTTTTCCTCCAATCCGCACTTCTTATTTGATGTGGGAATTTAAAATGATGATAAGCGTAGCTCAGAACACAGTTCAAGCTTTTCGTTAGCAGCTCTTTTACCTTTACACGTCTTCAATATGGTCCAGAATCTCTACATAAGATACTTAATGGATTAAACAAAATAACAACTCACTAATCTTAATAAAAATTGGTTAAAGTTATCAGGCAGAACTTCCTTCGAACTTGATCCAGCGATACTTTTTTATTATAAAGCCCTTGCATTAAAAAAAGAACTGAGGCTAGTTAAACTGTTCGTCATAAACTTTTTAATAATATCAATCCAATAAAACAAATTGTTCTTCCTTTTTTTTTGGCGATATCTTGTATAACCAACAGAGAAACATAAATTTTGATTAGCGATTTATCATACTTTGGGTAACTTTGAAGCGTCTGCAAGATAATAGAGCAGTCGGTTGTATTTCCTAAGTTATATTATAAGAAGAAATGTTTTGGATTTTTTCCAAAAAAGGATCACATAAGATAACATACGACTGAAAAGAAAGTCCGCTAGTATACCATGAAATTTATTTTTCAAATAATAATTTTGGCAATACGAATACGTTTTTTATTCTGTTTGACAGTTTTGGTCAAATAACTGTCGAACAAAGTGTTAAGTAGCAGGCTGCAATGCCAACATTAATATTTTTTTAAATTAAATTCATGGCCTATCAGAGGATTTTTTTTATTATATGCTAATCTCTAATATATGTTTTAACCTAGATAAAAATACTTCACATTGTTATTTTTTTTAATCATTGATTTGAACTAAAACCTTTTGATTCCACTCCAGTAACTTGATATCAACAATTTTGTTGATTGCTGTAGGCAATTGTAGAAAGATCACAAAACAACTGAAACGAATAATAAAACCTCCAATTTAACCAATTTTCTTTTCAACGTTATACACAGTTTTATTGTTGTTATTATTATTATTACTCTTTATACATATTTACATGATTTAATTGTTTAATACGAATTTATGAATTCTCTCAAAACAACAATTCTCCACATTTCAGTAAATACTAACTTTTCTTTTTCTAATAAAAAGTAGAAAAACAGCAATAAATTACCAAACACAATGAAAGTAGAATAAGCACATCGGGATGTGCAAAAAAGAACCACCTACGCTGAACAGGGCAAACGTGAAAACACAAACAGTGCTTCGAAGCTACGACCTTCGATTTACTGGTTTTTGGTACTAATTAAGTTAATTCTAAGTTGAGTGTCAAGTATTTCAAATCATCAAGAAAGCATTCAGAATAAAACAGAAATCATAAAAATAAAAAATTTTCTTAATTCTTCATTACATTTAAAGTGACTTTCTACTAAAGATTGTCATGATTTTGGTAATTACATTAAAACGTGGCAAAAAACAATCTTTAGCTTAAGACATCAGATCTTGCCATTTTTTTTAGCTTTCAGGTTTTCTGCGTGCTTGATAATTTTCTCATTTTCATAGCTCTCCTATTCTTTCACTAATTAGTAAACACCTCCAGCACTGGCTTTTTGTGGTAGATATACATTTATAACTTAACTTCTGTCAGTGTCTTTGGTAGGTATAGTTTCAAAAGTTCAGTAGATTTACAAGAAATGAAGTTATAAACATAAAATTCCTGTAACAAAGTGCAGACTTTTGCAAGTTTTTTCGTATTTCAGATAAGTTCCCTCTCCGGGGGTTTCCGCGGTTTTAAAAGTATCAATAAATGTCTGACGAACTTACAGGGATTATAAAAGAGTATTTTAAAAAAACGTCGTTAATAATTCTCCTTAAGAAAATTAAAACGTTCGTTACTTCCACTGAAAGCTTTAACCTCTGCTTCGATCACAACGAAGGTAATTTAAATAAAAAAATAATGAAATAGAGATTCAATTTAAACTTAAAAATTCGTTGAATCGTAATTTTGTGTACCTAACCAAATTAAATCGAATAACAAACACATCAGGATGAGCGATCACCGGCGAAAAAAGTTTTACAATTTAATTAAGTTAACTTTGTCTAAAACGGATCCAACTGATGTTTTATCGATTTCGCCGTGTTTATAAATTTTTAATTAAGCTATTAAGACTCGTGTTTATTTTTCAAGTTAATGTCTCGGCGTTACTTTTGAAGTCATTCGCACGAAATTTCGCGGCTGCGATATTTATTCGAGTTGAAGCGATATCAAAAATGTTGCACATTTCCGCCCTAATGGCAAATGATGATGACAAGACGTCAGCAATGTTGGCGCTCAGATAAGGACCCTTTTAAAAGCTCGCCGCTTAAGGACTTAACCCTAGCCAAATTGATAGAGTGGAGTAATTAGAATTAATCAAAGAGACTCGTTGCTGAAAACTCCTTATTTATGAAGCCACGTCTTTTCTTATCTACACAGGGCACTATTTTTTCAGCAGAAAATTGCGTCCGAGAAAGAGTCGACCCTTGTTCAATACACGTGTGACAAATCACTTTCGGGTCCTGAGGGCATAGGGTTTTAATAAGGGATTTGGCAGAGCTTTAAACGTTCGGCCCAGGGGAAAAGAGTTTAGGATACGCGACAATTTCTAAACTTTGGAACGTCCTGTTCGATTTAGGAAATGCTTTATTTTAAATCTGTTTGCATTTATGATATGGTAGGTGCGTAAATTGTGTTTTGATGTGTGCTTAGGTCTTTATGCTAAATTAATATGTGTGCCAATTTAGATAGATATGCTTATAACGCAATAACGCAACGTGTGGCAATGGCTTAATGTGTTGGTTTCGTGGAGAGCTACAACACGGTTCTAGCAAACGCTTGTAATTAGTAAGTTTCGACAACGTGAATTTAGTATAGATGAGACAGTTGGTACGAAGTTTAATATGAGAATGCATTTGAGTTACAGTGTAGTTGAGTTGAAGTATCTACTCAAATATTAATCAAAACTTTAGTAGTAGTAAGACAGATAGATAGTTATTTATTAAAAAACTATCATCCTTACATACAGATTATCCATGGGTATCGATAGAAGCTATAACTCATTATCAGAAATCATAAGTAATGATCTCTTGCTTTATTATCATACATTTTCAAGCTTTTATTTGCTGTTGATTACATAAATTTGTCCAATACACGATTTGTAAGTATCTTGTTTATTTGTGGTATCGGTTATTTCCGTTTTGCCAACATATCGTAACAGATGGTGAACAAATCGTACAAGTGCATGTTTCTGGAAAACTTTTAGAAACATACCTTCTAAAGTTATCTACTTTTGTTTGACCTGGTAAAGACCATGTAATAAGTACATTCTGAAAAAATATTAGCAAATCCTCCCTGACCTTGACATTAATTTTAATTATAGGTAAAATAGATTTTTGTATAGACAATTATTTGCCATGCACAAAATTTTAAAACTCTTCAAAAATTCAAAATTTGGTTTTGAACTGCCAACAAAAGTGGAACTCTACCTCGTTTTTTTTCTTGAATGTGTTCAAATGCAAAGTGTGGTGAACCCGAGGGTTGGAAAAGCGTCCCTAAATCAAACATAAAGTCTAGAGGACAAAAATCGTTTATTCCTCCATTATGGAAAAGCAAAAACAATTGTGAAACAGACCCAAATGTTCAGTAGGTGGATTTATTCCGCAATTGAAAAAATCCTTTTCCGTCTTTAATAATGAAATGAAATGTTATGAATCAACGTAAATATTTTATATCACAATTTTAAGAACGCAGAGAGACATCAGAATTTAAGCAACTGGATACAAATAATGAAATACATATTAATAAAATCGGAGTCTGGATCGGTACTCCAAATCATAGATCGCAAAAAACAGAGAAACTCGAGCTAAAATCCCTTTGCTAGCATTGCTGCAATTAACCAAAAAAGTTCATTTCGTTGCTTTTGCTGTTGATTTTTGATTGAAATTTCCAAGTTGAAAACAAATCAGAAAAATTAGCTTAAATTAATTATTAAAACTGCGAAGCTAACAAATTTTTGTGATGCCACAATTATCAAGTTTTTTAAACAAGATATAATTTACATGAAGTAAAATTATGCCAGACTCTGTTAACAATTTCAAATGACAAAGAATTTACAGATGCTAAATCATGTGTTACTGCAAGTTATTCATTGAATTAAAATGCGTTCATCAACTTTATCATGATGTCATCAGCATTTTTGCAAAGATACGTATGTCACTTTGGATAGGTTCAGTGTAATACTAATGATAACAGTATTGTATTCCCAAGTTTTCAGGAAAACAGAGTGAGTCGGTCCCGATTTAATCAATAAAATAAATCGCCTCATCCATTAATTTTTATCAATCACCCTGTAAAAGAAATTGAAAAAACTTTTAATGGAATGATAAATCACAAATTCACAAATTATAGATTCATCGTATTGGCACATTTGGGACAGCATTTATTTGGCAAAATTTTGAGATGACGTCATCAAT
This sequence comes from Zophobas atratus, assembly GCA_022388445.1. Classification (NCBI taxonomy): domain Eukaryota; kingdom Metazoa; phylum Arthropoda; class Insecta; order Coleoptera; family Tenebrionidae; genus Zophobas; species Zophobas atratus. The sequence continues at coordinate 23,751,193 of CM039442.1, read as the reverse complement.
TTTTTGGGGCCGGATAAACAAATAAATTTTGCTTAACAATTTACCATGATCACGAGGATCTTAAAATATTTACAAGATTTCAGAGCAATCGGTTTTGCAGTTTCAAAGTTATATTGAAATATTGTTATTCAGTTTTGAATTTTTTCCTAAAATTCTGAATGTCTAGGGTGAAAATTCGACACGGATTCACACAGTGCATCTTGTTTTATGGAATAAAAAAAAATTGGAAATGACGTCATCCCATTGGTGGTGCAGATGATTAGCCAAATTTTGATTAGCGTTTAACCATCTACATGATATTCCTAATATATATACAAAATGTAATAACAATCGGTATAGTAATTTCGGAGATTACTTGTCTAATAAAAATGGATACAGACACCAGACAACAGACTACTTTTTTCGTACTCTATAGAGGTCATAACACGTCGCGAAAATATGAGAGTGGCAATTCGACCGATGGACTGAATTATTATACTTCCTTAGCTTACGCTGGGGAAGTATAAATAACACAACGTGTAGACATCGTCAATACATATTTCACACATTTCAGACTAGGAGAATATTATTAATAAATTACGCTTGTTGGGAGGAAAGTGTAGCGTCGATGTTATTAATTTTCATTTGAAAAATTTCTATTTTATGAAACTACAAACTAAATTTAACCTTCCCTTACTTTTTACTACGTAGTTATATTCACAACTATAAACAAGAAGTGACGCATTAAAACGAAAAATAAATCTGCTTTTCTTTGCATTTCCAGTCTCTAACAAACGATCAACCTAAAGGTCGTTTACAAATTATTTATCAACTCTAACTGAAAATCTCTGTACACGGTTGCCTAAGTTTGAATGATTTTTTTTTTCAAATTCAAATTATTCGAATGGGGTTTCGCGGCGTTGTTTTTTTTATCACCGCGAAATTTTAATTCAAACCAGGACACTCCAATATTTTAAAAATATTTTAAGATAATGTTATCGACTTTTGGGAAAAGATGTAGATATTTCAAACTGTATTTTAAACCATTCTTAAAGAACAGGCAACCACACTACTGGATAGATGGAACCTAAAAAAACGTAAAAGTCTAGTTAAATGATGATTGCCAAAACAGCACCACCACCAAGCCGGAACTAAGATTTAATCATCAAGTTTAGGTAGGTTATAATAATTACAAAACGAGTGACTGCTTTGATCCATCTTCTAAAGCGAGTACTTTATACTATTTTTTCTATTTCGCGACTTTTTTCCATTTTAAAACAAAATTGGATGTTTAAAATTTTGAAGAATTTTATCTGGGCTGGTACCACAAATGTCAGATTGTAACAATAAAATAAATTGTTATTAACAACGTGTGAAAGTCAGGATAATTTTTCGTCTCTAGAAATACCGCAAATTGCCTAAAGCACCCAATATGTTTAGGCCCAGCAGTGCGTAAATCTCACCTTGTCCGGATGCCCCACAGCTATTATGACAGTATTTTGCCTGGCATTAATTTAAATGCCCAAGACATATCCAATGGGGAAGGGTATGTACAACAATGGGTCCAAAGGCGAGGCCTATCGACTGGCGACGGTCAACACCCATAAAATTTAGAATCCAGAATCCAGACATATCCAATGTTACGATAAGTGTGTATAATAATTGTATAATGGTAATATTTAGTTCTAATTAAAAATGTTCCGTTCGTTTGAAGTTTATTTGATTGGTTATTTGACAGTGACATTTGGAATGATTATTATTATCAATCTTGAAAACACAAACGACACCAGTTCTATTAACGCACTTAATTTAGGTGTTTTAATAAATGGCTTTGTTATGAACGTGAAATTAACATGAGAATGCATTCCAGGTTCGCTTTAGTCTTTGTTGCCTGAGCAATTATTCTGAAATAGATCTCTGCCCGAATACCTATATGATTAACTTCTGCTATTTTTCAAGGATATTGTTGTAATTGTAACAAATAACTTAAATCATTTCAAAATAATAGGAATAGAAAACCAGAAATTTAACACTGAGATCTCTTAGTTCACAAATATGTATTCAACAAGTCAGTGACAATAATTCGGTGATTGCCATGTTAATTGTTGTTCGTAAGATAAATTTGCTTTTTCCGCAAAGATCAACCTAGTCAGTCACTCATAAATACCTTAACATAATAGAATGCGACGACTTCTCTCGTACGTCAGCGGCACACCTTGGACCGACTATTCCTGCTGAGACACGCCTAATCGGTCTAGGCGGGAGTGGGTCATTTTGCTCGGGCGCCAGCTCCCCTTCCGGAGAGGGAATACCTCGGGATATTCTAAGCCGGAGAAACAGATGTCTAGAGGTCTCGGGGATGGTCGCAATGAAAATAAAAATATATGCGATTAATATTTAAAACAATAAACGATTTTTATTCCCTGCCACTAGCTAAACGGCTAAAGCAAAAACTTATTCTATAAAGAAACACATACAAAAGAAAAATCGCTCAAGGGCGGCTTCTTGTTGGACAGGGCTTCTTCGGATCCTGGAGAGGCGACGACGAGGAAACGAGGATGGCACGGAAACGATGGCAGTTGCGGGTTTGTTATTTTTGATGTCAAAATTTTTCTTCTATCCCAACATCTTGACTTTTAAATCTAAAATCAAATGTTAACACCAGCCGAAAACAATTAAATGTTTTTCATTTTCGTTAAAATAAATGAATAATATTTTTCATGTTTTAAACAAATTTAGATACATATTGTTATTATATTAAGACCCACCACTGACCCGGAAATGACCGGCATTCAGGCAAGACTTCTATCATTACGGGTACTAAGACCAAGTAATGATATGCATTGATTAGATTAACAGAACAACTTTTGAGATTCTAGAATTACAGTATACAAATTAGTCTGCTATTATTCTCTAATCTCACCCCATCCCCAAAAGTCTAGTGTAACTACCGACCATTTATCCGCGCATCACATGAAAAGTGACCTACACTACTCTGGCCTACTGGTGCTAATCTAATCTGACTGACATGATCAGACTGTTCAAGAAACTTACGAACAATATGACATGTTCCTAACAAAACAGCCTTTTATTGTTGTTATTATAAACTTTATTCGAAATTAAATTGGAGAACTGAGGCAAATGGATTTTCCAGTTTTATGTAAGACTTTTTTTATTCAAGAATTTAAAACATTAGTATAGAATCTCTCTGCATCTTGAATTTTTTCTAATTATTTGAAAAGTACGCGGCATAATTATACAAGATTTGTAAACTATAAAAATTTAATTTTTTTTCAAGTTCTATTTGGACAGAAGTTGTACCTTTTTCTGAAGTACCACAGCATGCAGTTTTTTTTTCTTTTTTAATACAGAAATTTCAAATTCTGCAGTAGCTGTATTATTAATTCCAAAATTTCGAAAAAATCATTGTCTATAACTGAACATTTTTACTCCCCGACCGTAAGCTACAAAAGTAAAAATAGTAAGTCTCCCATGACTCTCTTGGATATTCTAATAAAGGTATGATAGTCGACACTTGCAAATTTTATAAGGAAATTGTAAACATGGTAAATCATTGATTAAAATTTGTCTGCTAGAAAAGCTTGATGACGTAATTTCAAACTTTTGTCGAATAAATACTATTTAAAAGGTGCAAAATATTGTGGATATACATTTGTGGTTTATCAGTACATCCATAGTTTATGGAATTTCTTATAAAAAATATCTCAAAAAATTAATAAATAAATATAAATAAATAAATAAATAAATTTTATTGACTAACAGAACAAAGTTCCAAAATAGACAATAGTTTTTAAAAAAAAACAAAATATGAAATAAGATGTCCTTATAACTACAAACGTCTTAAATAATTGTTAAACATATGTTGCGAGCAACTGAAGATGTCTATATCTACTAAGTTATTAACCGCCAATCCTATTCTATTTACTACAGAAGTGTTGTAACCGAGATTTGTTCTTTTAAACGAACATAAGATTGTGTCCTGGTTCCTAGTATGTACCAAAGGTACTCTAAAATTAAATAAGGATAAGAATTCGGCACTATCAATTTGATTATTGAACAGTTTATATGCAAACTTAAGCTCAAATTTTAACTTACGCTGTGTAAGAGTCTCTAGTTCTGTTATAGCAAGTCTTTGATTATAATTGTAATTTGATTTATTGAGACCCATTTTAAACATTAAATAATTACAGAACTTTCTTTGTACCCTTTCGAGGCGAGTTTCGTGAATTGCATATGAAGGAAACCATATAAGAATGCCATATTCTAAAATTGGTCTAACCATGGTAATAAAGAGCTTACGAATTGCTATGATGCTATGGAAATCTGCAGTCATTCTTCTTATGAAACCACTAACTCGAAAAGCCTTATCGATTACAAAATCTATATGCTTAACAAAACTTAAAGTCGAATTAAAAATGATCCCCAAGTCCCTAATTTCGCTAACAGCCTCCAGGATTTGGTTGTCAATGCTATATGAAAATTTTATAGTGGATTTTTTCCTGGAGAATGTTATTTGTTTACACTTTTTGTTATTTAATTGCATGCTATTTTCACTACACCAGTTGGTTATTTTTATAAGAGTATATTGCATAGCTCGACAATCTGCAAGGTCGCTAACTTTAATGAATATTTTAAGATCGTCCGCAAAGAATAAAAATCTAACAAAATTAAGTGATAGTGCCAGGTCATTTATAAATATTAAAAATAAAATAGGACCGATGTGACTGCCTTGTGGGACTCCCGAGGGAATAGAAATAGCATCTGATAAAAAGCCTTTCACTGAGATTTTTTGGGTACGATTTAATAGGTAAGAAGCTAACCAGCGGTGAAGAGAACCTCGTATGCCATAAATCTTTAATTTCTTTAAAAGAAGGGCATGGTTGACTCTGTCGAAAGCTTTACAGAAATCTAGATATACAGCGTCGGCTTGAGCTGCCTCCTCTAAAGCATCAACGATATATTCATTGTAGATGGCGAGATTTGTTACTGTGCTTTTTCCTGGCAGAAATCCATGCTGATGAGGTGTCAAAACCTTTGCAAAAGATCTAGTTAATGTATCACTGATGATTGCTTCGAGACCCTTGCATAAAGCTGCTATAATCGAAATAGGACGATAGTTTGTAACATCTTTTTTGTCACCTGATTTGTACAAAGGTATGACATAAGATTGTTTCCAGATGTCTGGGCATGTACCAGATGTCAAAGACTTACTATATAAAATCCAGATTGGCCAGGCAAGACTGGAAGCACACTGCGTTAAGAAGAATGAAGGAATACCATCTGGTCCAGGATTAAAACTAGATTTAAGGGACAGTAATTTATTTTTTACTTCATCGATGCTGATATCTATGTCGTGTAAATCGATATAGTTGTTGACGCTTGAAAGGCCTAGTGTCATATTAGGGTCGATAACATCCTGATTAAAAACAGACTTGAAAAAATTGGCAAACATATTGGCAATGTCTTTAGGTTTTGAAGAGCAGGTGTCACCAAAATTCATACATTTGGGAAAATAAGATTTGGAGTTTTGACTTTTGGAGTTGATAAAACTGTAGAAGATCTTCGTATTATGATTTAAATTGGTTTGTATGTACGTTAAGTATTTTTTGTAATCATTTTTGATAGCCGTTTTAGAAAGGCTACGAAGATGTCTATAAGAATTGTAATGACTTTCATTTGAAGTTTTTCTATAGAGGGCTAAAGTTTTACGTTTTTTGTTAATAAGTTTGATGGTGTCAGGCTTGTACCATGCTGGAAAATGACAATTAAGTAGTCTAGATTTAGGAATACATATATCGATAGCAGAAAATATAATAGAATAAAAAGAGTCAGTTGCTGAGTTTATATCGTTATAATCTAGTAGGGAATTCCAATTAAGTGAAGAAAAGTAGTCGTTTAATTCGCTATAGTTGGCATTTTTAAAATTATAACGCCAACTTGCCAATGGAGCAATAGAGGGTGTTGAATATGGAAGATTAATAAGCGTCAAAAGCGGCGGATGGTGGGAATCGATTGGAACTAAACCTTGAGATAACTTTTTTACAAAGGTATTTGGTATTGAACTAAGTATTAAATCGAGGATAACGTCGTTGTTATTAGCTACGCGATTGTATTGAATTAAATCTAGTGAAGAGAAGCTGTCACAAATAATTTTATCTTTATCACTAGTTCCTGTCATAAGGTTTTCTATAGTAGATGAATAAACAAGGTTTGGTAAGTTATAGTCTCCAGCTATGCAAAGTAAAGCATCAGGAAAAGATGTTTGAATACAATCAATGGAGGCTATGTTTTGAAGATAAGTATCGATACTAGAATTTGGAGGAATGTAAACTGCGCCACATATTAGTAAATAGTTTTCGCACCTGATGGAAACATATAATTCTTCACATATAGTAGTAGGAACGTGTACCATGTCGGTTTGAAGGTATGAACGCACAGCTATCAAAACACCACCGCCACGAACTTTTTCCGAGGATCTTAGATCACGGTCTAAGCGAAATACTGTGTAGTCACTACTAAAAATTTCACCATCTGTTATCTCACTACAAAGCCAAGTTTCTGTTAATATAATAATATCGTAGTCCATATTCAAGGAATTTAGAAAAGCAGTTGTCGTTTTTGTTCGTAAACCACGCACATTTTGGTAGAAAAGACTTAATCCTGTTTTACGATCGGAGTGAGGTTTTTTGTATCCTTGATAATTGTAGGCATACCATTTTTGTAGCGTATACGGAGATCCTTTTCGCCATTCTCGCGTCTTGTGCGAAGTTCTTTGCGTATATTATAGGCCTGTTGTTGTTGCATGGGTGTTAAATCATTGTTAAAATAAACAGAGTCGATTTTAGGTTTAGCTCGAACTAAAACATTAACTGTGGCGGAATTATCGAAAACTATTTTAATGGAGCGGGGTTTGGTAGAGCTGGATTTTCCGAGACGCATGGCAGACATTATTTTGTAATCATTTTCGGGTATAGCGGTAGATATAATTTGCGATATTTTTTCCATGTCTTTCCTTTTACGTTCTTCAGGTGATCCATTTGTTTCCGGGAGACCTGTGATAATTATGTTTTTTTCACGATGAATACGATCCCTGGCTTCTGAAATAACTTCCTCAATATTTGGATCAGATTGTTGATCAGCATTGTTAGTAAATCCCTTTGTTTTTATATCTTCCAACTCTTTTCGGAGTTTTTTATTTTCTGATAGTATATCGTTGATGGACTTTTTCATATCTGAGATAGAAGAGGTCAAAGAATTTATGGCAGTTACCAAGTATTTAATCGCATTCGGATCATCTGGATCAGGCAATTGAACAGGAGTTGTAGGCATACAACATGGTTTTCTTTCAGCACATCCAATGTGTGACCAGACTTGACAATCTGCACAAAAGATGCGTTTTTTAACAGCTACTCTACTGCACACAAAGCACACAACACGTTGCGAACCACCGTCTTGGTCGGCCATCTTAACTCAAAAATAATGAATACAGTAATTTGTTTTTCTTATTAAATCAAAAGCTACCTATCTCATTTTTCTGAAATTTTAGAAACGGAAAATTGAACTCTTGCAACTACCAGTGCAAGAGAAAAAAAAGGGAAGTGCCAAGTTCGGCATCGAACCCACGACGCAATTTCGTCGGTTCCCCGAGTAACTCGCTGAGTTACTGAGCTACGAGCTCATATGTCTGGTGGTGGTGATATAACGTTATAATACCGTGCAATTGTTTTTGCGAAAATTTGAACCTTAAGCGGAAAAACTGAAAGCGGATTCGTATACTACAAGTATAGGAGTATATTTTTGTATAACATTCAACTCATAAAATACGGTTCATTGAGATGACGTCATCATATTGTTCGTGGGGATGATTAGACAAATTTTGGCTGGCATTTACATAATACTTTTAACCACGATACACACTTATGTAGTGCTTTTATTTAATCTGCATACAAAATTTGACAACAATCGGTCCAGTAGTTTCGGAGATAACGTGTAAAAATGTATACAGACAGAGAGATAGACAGACGGAAACGGAATACGGAAACGGGAGAGTACTTTTTTCGTACTGTAGGGGTCATGAAACGTTGAGAAAACATTAAAGTGGCAATTCGTCCGATGGAGTCGATTACTATACTTCCTTAGCTTACGTTAGGGAATTAAAAATAATAATAATAATAATAATAATAAATAAAATTCGTAGAATCACATCTTATAATTTATTTAAGAAATTGTATTTACTTGATTGTGTTAGGAGCAAGGATAGTTCTGTCTAAATAATTTTAGACCAATATATTTTTCTGACAGGCAGTCAAACCGCAGAAATACAAATAGACGAACAGAGAAGGAAACATGAATGTTCGTGTTCTACGAATTACGAAATTTCCGGCCAGTTGGTGAGTCAAAATCAGGATTAAATTATTTCAGTTTTCCTTTAATATCTCATAAACGATACACATGTTGAAAGTTATTGGATGATTCGTTAGAAACTATTTGCAAACTTTTATATGTAATTGGATTTGTTAAAGTGTTAAGAGGAGGTGCTGATAGGTATCTAGCCTAACAAAAAACGTTACTCTATATCAAATTAAATTCACTGGATGAGGAAGACCAATGTGTATTAGTTCTTTTCATCTCTGCTTCCTTTCTTGTTTCTAATGAAGTAATGAATAATGATGGATTCCTGCATCGTCTATAGCAATAAAATGATCTAAAATACTCGAGGAATTCTCTTCAAAACGGCGACAAAGTGACTTCCAAGTCACGTTTACTTATTTTTGATCAGCATTCAGGCATTTACAGATCCATTGTGCAGATCATTTTTTCATACACAAATCATGTCCTAAAATGTGAAAGACACGTTCATAGAAAATTCTTAAAGTCTGAGCGAAATTCGTTAAACCTTCAACATAAAATATCATGCCCTGCAGTACTTATTATTTTTTTCACAAGTACACGCGATAACGAGTTCACAACCACCGTATGTATTTTTAGCATCAGTTTTTATTCTATCAAATTTATCAACCCAATTTATCATGATAACTTACATTCGAAGGACCTTGTTTTGGTTTTGTTCATAGAAAATCTCAAATTAACAATATCCCCTCGTATAATCCGTCACCATATTTATAAAGACCACTTAGTAGCCAAAAAACATTTTCAACGAAAGAGAATACATTGTAAATCTCCATAGAGACCATTTATTTCGACGATAAACGGACCACTTTCATGAATAATGTAATTTTTGCTTCATATTTTATGTCTTAATAAAATTAAAACCTAATTGTTTTCAGCGAAATGATCACTTAATAGCGACCTTAAACTTTTTACGAATCTCTTTTTAACACCGAACCAATAAAAATAACGACTCCGCTCACAAAATGGATTAAAAGCTCCGTTTCGATTCAAACCGTAATAATCCCATCAAAAATTCGTTATAAATTCCATCTTTTAAACATTGAAGCGAGTGGGAATGAAATCGCTTTGATCCTTGTAATAAACAGTCTCCATCAAAAGAATAATAACGTAATATAGAATATTTGCGAATGATTTCACAATGCGAAAATCCTGTGTTGGACTGGGGGATGTTTTGAAATGGATTAACCCAAATTTTATTATTAAAGTATCAAGTACGTCTAATTCGCGCCAAGTTTTAGCCGAACTTTATATTTTTAATTGGGATGTATGCAAACAGTCGAATAGATGTGTGTTACGAATTAACAAGTTTTTCATACACCGTACTTATCAATTAATGCACTAGATTCGACTAGTAATTCAATTCAGATACCCCTTTATTTATTTTTGCTAATTAAAATGAAATTCAATGGAATGTGTGCATCTGGTGCTAAAATATTTTATGAAAAAACGTTGCATTAACTGTGTTACGTTGTACTACGCTCTATATTTACAAAAAGTTCATCAAATATTGTGTGCATCGAATTTCAACAAAACTGATCGTTAAAAACACCTGAAACTTGCTCGAAAATGCGGAATATCGTGTACATTTTATGATTTATGGGCTTAATATCATTTTCTAACGGTACGAAATTTGTTACTTGCAGCTCTTAGATTAAACTACCGTTCCGGGTATCTCGTTTAATTTAAAATAATAACTTAGGCATAAATTAAAAATGTAAGTAGAAAAGCGGAAGCTGAATTTAGGGAAGCTATTTTTGGAATATTTGTCTCATAATTTTTCTAGAGCATTTGGATCAAGTAAATAAGCCGAGGTGTGAAAGAATTAATTTTTTTTGAACAAATATTTTAAGAGATGGATGTGGGTACCATTTATTAATCTGTTTGTTTTTTATTAATATTAATTTACCTAAGAAGATACTCATTTCAGATTCAAAACTAACAATTTTTTGGTGAATTTGATTATTCACACAATGAATGCTAGCTTTGCTATAACCACACGAAATATTTAAGAACTGTTCAAATGACACATTTGTTGAAAGTTGTGGAATAGTACGTATTGTTAACAATTTCAAGTCTATCGTTGGCAATTTATCTCCACTGCAAACTTAATTAAATTAGATATATAGTGAACCAAGAGTTATAAGGTTATATGGCCATCATAAAATCATCCCATTGTGTCGAAGTTAAGTTGTTTACAATAGAAAAGGTTTTAGGGTCGTAAATACCATGTCCACTGCAGCTCGACCGGCTCTTGTGGTTTCGTTCAGGGGCGGCTTTCACTAAATATGAAAATCCACCACTCCACTATTTCTTTACTACCTGCAGCCGCTGAGGGTTCCGAAATAACCACTCGCTTTGAAAGCCGGCTCTGTTAAATATGAGCAAGAAATGTTTAGAAGATGATTTATTGCCAACCGGTAAGCTTAGTGCGAACCACACAAAGGGGATATTTATTTGCGGTCAACTACTTTTATGATGGCCATATAACCTTATAGGTCTTGGTTCACTATACCTGATTTATCCTCATAATCTGACGTTTCGGTAATTCAGGGTATGATAATTATTTGTATCTACACATATTCCACATTTCGAATCTCTAATAGTCTATTTAAGTGACTACACTTCAATAAATAATTGAGAAACAGCATTAATAGTCATTATGGAAATAAAATTTGTACGATTTGCATTCTTCTGCACATTTTATATGGTCTTACGAGCACAAATATTTGAATCCGGGTTAATAAGGATCACAGGCGGAATGTAAAATATTTTGATTTACGTTCCCCAGTAAAAAAAACATCTTTAAAGAAAACTCTTCTAAAAATTCGTTAAACGTCAGAATATTGGTACATTTGTATGATCTTCGACAGAATTTTATGTGAAAATGTTTTCGTGTACAAAGTAATATCAAAAAATTAACATCGTTGTCATATTCTAGAAATGAAAAGAGTGATCGCCTTTATTTATTAAATAAATATCTCTGACAGAGGAAGAAATTATACGTTTTCCTTCCATTTGAATCAAATAAATAAAATTAATTACATTACCGCGCTCCTTTAAACATCGCTCCCAAATTTGTGGGATCAATAAATTATATTATCGTACGCGTTTTGTAACGACCAAATAATTTTTACATTTTAATATGAGTTTAATATTTACTATTTAACATTTTATAGATCATATATATGTTAACGCTGAGTAAACTTTACATTCGGATGTAACCCTACTCCAGTTTGTCTGTCGTTTGTCGTCTGTGATCTGTAATCTGTCTGATGTTTGTCGTCCGTTGGCGATTATATCAAACAAATCACCGAAACCACTGGATAGATGTGGTGAAATTTTAGGTTTATTTTAAGAATATCGTGTAGATGGTGAAATGGTAATTCAAATTTATCTGATTATCCCCACTGAAAGTTTAATAACGTCATCGCAGAATATTGCTAAATAATCCAATGTAAAATATGTAAAATAATGTGATGATGTAGGTTTTTCGAAAAAAAAAAAACAACAAAATCGCTTAACAAAATTTTACGATTTACCTGATAAATAAATCAGGCTGAAATTCTGCATACATTTTATGATTATCGTGGAAATAGTAAATCGGTAACTAGAAATTATTTGTGCGTCCCTCACAATTTTGCAAAGTTAATCTCATTTGAACTGTTTATAAACGTATTTTTAGAATTGTTTTTTTACAATTGTTTACAGAACATGTGATAATTTTTTTTTTCTCTAGTTAGCTTTGCGAATAAAAATGTTACTCTGTTCCCAGAATTAATGTATTTGTCATTAAAAAGTTAATGAAATCCATCTAAACACCTTCAAACTATCGTTAATACTGTATTATAATTTTCTACTATAGACACAATTAAATAAATACCCGAGAAACTAAAACATACGAAACAAAGTAATGAATGTCGTAAATTTATTCCTGACAAACCAACATTTATACTGGCATTTATCACTACCACACTACTGAAAATAAGCAATGTTTCTAAAAACAAACTACTGTTGTATAAATTAAACAAGAATCGGAGTAATAACAAACTCGGAATAACATTAGGAAAACCACGTAAAAAATATTAAGTGATTCATGAAAGCTTTGGTGGTCGTGGCTTTTTCCAGTCTGGTATGCTAAACAGTTTTAAAGATTCGTTATAATTAATTTCTAGTTGGTTTCTCTATTTGTTACATTTATCAAATTTTGTGAAAAATAAATCTGTTTCTGAATTTAAGTTAATTGTTTTGAGGGGCTCAATATCAACAAGTACCTTAGTTTGACCCTTACTAATATTTTGTAAAAATGTTTCTTTTTAAATAGTTCATAGTTATTGTTACCTGCAATAAGTGTGAGGTATACTTACAGCGAAGCGCTAGATAACGACAAATCTGGCAAAAATATTATTAGGTTTATTGAAAAAAAAAATCGCGTTTTTGCCTAATTTAAATGACGTACCTTAAAAGAAGTCAAATCCTTGAGAGTCCTGGGATTTTTAAAACATTAAATACATAAAAAAATCGAAAAAAATGTTGTATGCACGTACGATATTTTATTCGAAATTTTAACGTCATCAGCTTTCGGAGGGTATAAACAGTTAAATTTTGGAGAGAGGTCAGTTTCGAAATTCTAAATTATATTGTAAAAATTTGCATTTTTACCAAAGATCTAGTTGTCGACTGGTAAAATTTTGAGATGACGTCATCAAATTATTGGTGGGGAAGGTCAGACAAGTTTTGGTTAGAATTTTTATTTTTTTTTTGCAAACAATATTCTTAGATAAAACACCAATCTGAGTTGTATCAATAACCATTCGGTTATTACGAAATTATGGGTAATTTTTTTATTAACAGAGAGTGGTCCGTTTTTCTTTAGCACGACTCGACAAAAGTGCAATATACTATTATAAATTTAGTTATTATATTATTAATTTAACTAGTAATTGTTATTTTATTAAAGAACCATTCACTATTGACACATAATGTATAAATTACCAAAAAAAGAAGACAAATAAACGCAGAATTAGATTTAATTTAACAAAATAACAGAAACAGAGCGACAATTTGAGGGACGTCTGTAAGAGTTAATGGTATTGCTTTCGCGTGAAAACGTTTTTAATTGCCAACCTTATAATCAAATGATGAAAAACACCGTTTACAACAATAGCCCCCTCTATTGTTTTTTTTTTTTAATATCGTACTTGGTCTGTTTCTGTTATTTTGTTAAATTAAATTTATTTCTGCGTTTATTTCTCTTCTTTTTTTTGCTAATTTGTACATCATGTGTGAATAGTAGGGATGTACCGACTAGTGGCGACCGGTTGGATAAGCCGACTATTCGGCCGTTTTTCATCGTCGGCTGCAGTCGGCGACTGGTCGGCTAAACAGCCGATCGGTCGGCTTTTTTTTATTAAAATTAAAGTAGTATATAAAACAATTAAACCCGGTGTACAGAACCTCAATTAAAAATTTAATTGCGATTTAATTTTTAACCCCGTGATGAAGTACCATATGATCGACTCTACGCCAATCAGACGCCTTGTTAAATGCGCGATCAACTTAATCTCAGTTAAAATATTGTTACGATTGACGGGCGAATAATAAATCGGGCGTTGGTAAAACTCAAATATTTATTTCTTTAGCTCGAATTACAACACTATCTATTGCAACGAATATGTACAGAAATTAATCCGGCGCTCTTGACTGTCTTCACAGGCTGAATGAATCCATTACCTACGGTCGCCTCTATTTAAACTCATATTCTCTGATCGAGATCCTTCATGAACATCCATCGCGACTCCGCTTCGCGACTCCCCTGGACGCTGCTTCGAGACGGCTCCAGATCTGTCTTTATGCGCCCGCCTCTCGGCCGTCGACACCGTCAGCAGTGATGATTCACCCATCAGCGCCGTGCGTACGTCCAGAAAACTCTCGACGGCCATAGGCGTCGTACTGGGGCGGCGTAACGGTGTATTTCGTAACAATATTGTATAAACTGGCCCTAAATTTTATTATTCATTATTTTTGAATTTTTGAAAATTAAATGTTAAAATTATCCAAACAAATTTAACACATTTTTTGGAAAACAAAGGAACTTTAGTTATTCCTTTTATTAAAATAAAACAAATTTTTAAGGTAGTCAGAGAAATAGAAAAAGGAAACACACTGTCTGTCGCATTTATAAACCGGTTTTAGCAAAGCCGAACAGTCGGCCGACTAGTCGGTTTTTACTGGCCGAACAATCGGCTAGTCGGTTAGTCGGCCAGACCTACAGTCGGTACATCTCTAGTGAATAGTGAATGGTTCTTTAATAAAATAACGATAACTAGTTAAATTCATAATTTTTAAAGTGGTTTTGCGAAATTTTTCAGGGCGGCCGGTTTCTTTGCCGGTCAGTGTATTTATGACGTAAATTTGAGGTTATATCTCCTTGTACTACCGTTGTCTTTACTTTCCGTTTTACCTACTGGCAATTTTATCGCCGAATCTCCGGTCTCCCAATTTTTTGTGAAGTAGACGTACTTTAAGCACACCATGCAGATATTAACAATTTGATGAGGTCATTTGAAAATGTACAAAATCCCATTATTCTGTAATTGGGATTTGTTAATCATTAACATGGTAAATCGTTAATCATAATTAATTTGTTCATTCTGTCTAAAAAATTTATGACGCCATCTCAAAATTTTTATAAACAAAGTTCGCTTGGAATTTACTGAGCGACATGTTAATTATTTGTGGTTTAATAAATATATCAATATTTTAAACATATCGCGGTATCTTAAAAACTAAATAACAATTTTAAAAACAAATTTAACAGTTTGTAGTAAAATCGTGAAAAATATTATTTTTTAATTTTTACAAGATATTAAGATTAACTTAGTGATTACATAACAAGAATCGAAAGTTCATCCCTTCCGGAAAATTAGATGCCTGATTTAAAAATATTATTAAACTAACGTTTAATAAAAGTGTGAATCTTGTTAACCTGATTAAAAAAAATGGCCTAATATGATTTAAACAGAATTTTCTTCCTTGATTTTGATTTTGCGAACATTATTTTTTGATGATGACGTTTACAACTGAAAATAAAAAGAAAGGTGGATTTTTAAACTACAGATATTTGTGAGTTTTCATAAACAAAATCTCGAGATGACGTCGTCACTTGTTGGAGGCCATAACCAGATAAATTTTGATTTACGATTTACCTACCATACTTACGATAACCTTAAAACCTTTACAAAATTTGTTTTTACAGTTTCGAATTTAAATTGTAAAATGCTGTTATCCAATTTTGATTTTATTTAAAAAAATCTGGATATCACACGGATTCACAGATCAGCAGCGTAGGAGTAAGTTATTTTATAAAATTTATAACATTTACCATGCAACATTTGGAGGTTGTGTCATTACATCGTTGGTGGGGGTGAGTAGAAAAATTTTAGAAAGCAATTTACCACCCATACAATTTTCTTAAAATACGTATAAAATGTGACAACAATCGGCCCAGTAGTTTCGGAGATTATCTGTCTAACAAAAATTAATGCAGATACCAGATAGACAGCAACGGAAGATCTCTTTTCGTAGCATTCGTCGGATATTATAATCTTACTTCATTGGCTTACGCTCGGGAATTAAAAATGTGTGGACAGTGACAAATCAAGTATAACCCCACAATATTTTGCATATTTTAGATGAGAGTTATCCAGCCAAATTTTGAATTCTTCAAATATTTGAGGGGATAAACACATAACTTTTCATTAGCGATCTATCATGTACAAGCTATTCTTGGAAAGTAAAAATTGAAAAAAAAAAAATGTATTATTTATAATATATATAATTTACCTAGTTTGTCCAAAATACAGGAAATACAGTAATAATCTTATATCCCGAGCGTAAACAAGAAAGTTTTGTAGTAGGGCCTATTAAGTTTCTAACGTTTCAAAACTTCTTGAATATGAAAAATTAAACCTCCTGTTACGTTTGTCCGTCGATTGACTTCTATTGGTGATTTTATTTGACGATGTCATCTGCAAATGTTACTTAAATTTCATGCTAATTTGTAAAAGAACACGTTTCTATACTTGTGGTTTATACAGAAATCTGTTTTTTGTACCCCAGACGTTTAAATTTTTGGGTAAAATAATTAGAAGTAAATATTCAAGGAGATTTTAAAATTTAAATTGGAACTTGCAATACAGACTGTTTGAAGTTTTCCAAAGGCACCATCCATCTGTTGTGACAGTTTTTCCAGTGTCTTCTTTAGTCCGTCGTTTTTTTCCATCTCTAGTTCTGCCACACTGACTTTGTGTAGGTTTTTGAAGAATTGTACGCCGCCTCTACTTCCAGGGCACGAATCAAGACCTCAGATGATGTTCTAATACCTGCTTGATAGTCGTAGGACCTTCTTAACTTCAACATCGCGAATGTCATTTATGAAGGTTTCTGTCGCAAGCCTCTCTTGAAAAGTTGGTGGTACGCCGGAATATGCAAGACGTACCAGTCTATTGACATCTGCATCAAATTCTTGAAGGAATTCTCCAACTTTCTGGGTTCTTGTCTTCACTTGGACTGCGAAAACCTGTCTTAGACGTTCATCCCCAAATCGAAGTTCCAGAACAGCAGTTAGGGCACTATACGCGTATCTGTTTCTATCTTCTTCACACAGAGTTTGGAGTATCTCTATCGCTGCGCCTCGCAAAGCTATCACCAAATCTGTAGCTTTTTGTTCTTCTTCCCAGAGATTTGCCGTCGCTACTGCCTCGAACTGCTTCTTGTATGATGACCAAGCTATCTGACCATCATAGGTGGGTGACTGAATTGTTCTGTGGGGCATCATCACATTACATGGACTAGTTGTTGCTGCATTTCTCATTATCTTTTCGAATTTCTTCATTTTGTTTTTCATCCTATCTTCTATATAGGACGATTTTTCAAACTCACTCTTTAACTGATGCACCATTGAGGCCATATTTCGTCCGACAATATTTTCTATTATTTTCATTTGTTCTTTAATTGTTTGTATTTTGTTCTTGTTTGCTTCCACTACCCTTTTCACGTCCATCATTTCCATTTTTTCGTTCATTACTTCTATTATGGCGTTCATTTTTTCACCCATTTCTTTGTTTTTTGCGTTAATTTTTTCGTCCATTTCCTTGTTTCTTACATCCATTTATTCATCCATTTCTGCAAGCCTGGCCATGATCTGTTTCTCCAATGCTGCAGTCCGAACTCTAGTCTCGATAGGCATAAAGTCTTCCGAATTCTTGTCCTGTCTGTCCGAAAGTCATCGTAAAACCAGTTATTAATCTCAAATCTCACTTCCGACACTAGTGTTATGATGATCGGTAATTAAAATCGACGTGGGTAAACCTCAACAATTCATTTCTTAGTAACACAAATTTACACGACTAATTACACAACGATTATTATGTATAAAATAATTCTGGCGCAACTTGTTTGGACTCTGTCTTGACTGAACTGGTTGAATGATAATCTTTCCCAACGATGACCTCTATTTAAACCTATACGTTCCTCTCGATGGATCGAGAACGCCGCTTCGAGGCTTTTCTGAGCCCCGGAATCGAGACTTCCGGTAACCCGTTTCAGACTTAATGGAACGCCGTCCGGCCATCGTCACCGATGATGACTCACCCGTCATTGCTGCGATTACTAGAAAACTCTCGACGGCCCATAGGCATCGTACCGGGGCGGCGTATGGGTTTATTTCTTAACAATATTAAATATAACTGATAAAGGATAAGAAAACACCAAGGCACAGTCATGTAATAAACAACCTGATATATTATCATGGCCACTACTCAAGTTGTATTAGGTTTGATAATAATCAGTGTTGGGGACAGATACTTTTAAAAGTGTCTAGATACTGATCTAGATATATGGAAGATAAAAGTATCTAGATACAGATTGTTTTCGATTTTTTCGAAATGTATCTAGATACAGATACAAGAAAACAGATACTTTTTGAAGCTTTGGCGAATAAAATAACTGAAAACATGTGTGTATGTATTTGTTTATGTATTGTTTAATGATTTTTTTTAAATTAACAACATTTCGAACGTATTGTCACCTAAATTATTTCATCTTGGTGTCAGAATTTGGTTTCCGCTACTAAACACCCGTTCCACAGGTGCAGAAGAAGGGATTGTGGTATTAAATTTAAAAAATAAACATTTTACTGTAGCATAGTTATTCAAGACTGAAAAATCTCTTCTTTTTTCCTGCAAATAGGCCATCGCTTCGCTGTTTGATGTGTCGCAAATTGTGCAATATTTATTACGTACGCTTAAAAAGAATATTTTTTTTGTTTTTATTCCAATACTAAAGTGTCCACATTGTGTTTGAGTATATCTAATAATTATCTCCAGCATTAAAATTATTATTTCAAAATAATAGGGGAAATGATTATTCTGTGCTGAAGGTCGTTTTCGGCAACCTGTCATAAATTATTATTTTTCAATATCGGCTTACGATGTTTTTATGACCATATCCGGTAATCGTCTATCCCGGCGCGGCAGGTATATACATTTTAGGAAGAATTGCTGATTCCGTTTAAGGCAAAATAAGTACAATTTCTTAGAAAGGTATTTAAACCCCTTATAGGATCAAAGGCTGCCTGGCAGGCCGGAATCACCAGAGTGCAACTTTAAATTTTCAGATTTTTGTTGAAACTCATTTTATTTCAATCTCGTTTCACGATTTCTGAGAATATATCACCATAAATTATTCTACCGAGGGTTGTAAAAATATTAATTTTATTGCCCAAGATGTACACTTAAACATAGTCGGCACATTCTAGGGCAAAACGGACCTGCCAAGCCCAACTCCCGTTAGGTCCAACAATGAAAAAGTGAAGAAATGACACATGTGGCAACAGGAAAAGATGCTACATTTGTCTGAAAAAGGTATAAAACAGTAATAAATATGCGATTTATGCGAGAGAAATGTATGTATTGAACATTCGATTAGTCGATTACAGGACTAATTTGTGCTAATTGAAAAAATTAATCATTATGTAACACGCAATTATTATTTTATAAAAATAATAACATACCTTAAACAAATATTTTTACTATTAAAATTACTCTTATTTATTAATAACACAAATACAACCAGCGGGCCTACGGGACCCGGGTTGCTCAGGTACAGAGATAAAATGCATTGCGATAAGCGTAAAACGCAGTGAATAGTGACTTGTGGTTTATGGTTTTTAAAATACCATCTTACCATGGCTTAGATTTATTACCCCTCAGGATTATATTTAAAGTGTATAAGTACTGAAGGCTACAATGTAGGAAATGATGGTATTTAAAATATGAAAATTTCCCTGACAGAACACTATTAGTGGACCTTTTACCTCTATTTTTGTTTATGTGACCAAAATCACCAACATGAAGTATCAAAAATTACTACTAGTATAACTCAACTAATAACTACTGAAAAAAAGGGAAATGACAAAAAGGTATCTGTATCTGCGTCATTAATCTAGATACAGATATTTTGTGATTAAATTCGATTTTATCTAGATACTGTGGTAAGCGCCAGTATATTTTAATTATACCGAGCGGCCAATCCTTTAATAGTGCAATTATTTGATCTCGATTTGAGAAAAATACCTATGTTGAATGTTACGACTTGAAATTTTAAGCAAACACACATGTGTTTGGTAGATCTGGAAAATATCTGTCATGGGTCACTTTACGAAATTTTGTATGCATGTTAGCGTAGGACCAGATTATTTCTTTCTCAGAATTTCGGTTGCACACGGCGCAAAAAAAAAAATGTTAGGGATTTCTGGAAATCGTAAAAGCTACAAAATCCACTTAATAAGTATTGCGTCGTGTTAAAGATTAGGGGTGTGTCCAATCGTCCAGATGCATAGTGGTTTTAGTGCAGTGTTTAAAATATTCCTTTTCAACGACTGTTAAAGTAATTTCAATCGTCAATTTTAGTCAAATAACCTTAATTACAAGTCAAAGCGTAATAACAATATGAATATTTGATCTTGTGATGCTTTCTCTTGTTTTTTAAAATTAAATGAAGGTTCAATTTTAAATCTTCAAGTTTCAGTACACTGCATATTATTAATAAGCACATCCAGTTAGAATTAAATAAATTTTGTTAACTTGAAATCACCTGTAACAATTGTCTAGCCATTTATTAGTGAGTTTGCAACAATTGGCCACTTTGGCATGGTCCACTGTAATGCACATATGCGCGATAATAGAGCGTAGCCAAAGTCGACAGGTTCCCAGCGTCAGCGTCCACTTGATCCCAATAAGGGTGCAGATGGCCCTGCATTCCGCGAAATGTGAAAAAGTATCAGATTACAGTGCAGGTTCAGTCAATTAGCTAAACATGAAATAATTGAAATATTTAGGAAACAATTAAATAAACACAAAAACAAAAATCTGTTGAAAGGAATAATTTGTTTCTGATTTGTTTAGAAGATCTAAATTCAATAATTTAGTTCAACCCTTTGCGTGAGGCGACAATCAAGGGGCAGAATTTAGTTAGCTATTTGTTTTATTTTTTTTTATTATTTTATTCCATTAATTTTAATGTCATGTAGGTATGAGATTTAGAATGTTTCAAACTTAATAACAGCATTATTTTGAATGAAAAATAGAATATCTTTTTCTGCTGTTCAAGAATAGAGTCAACCCTTTTTGATAGAGACAGGTATAAAATTGTAGGCGAGAGGTGTAAACGATTGTCGCCCAGCAATAACATAGCTTAACAATTTAGTTGGGTGTGAGGAAATAGGAAAAATCATCGATTTTCTTTGCGCAGTTCGATTTTAGACAAGGGGCGACCTCTTTGAGAGGGTAGTTTAACAACTATTCCAGTTTCCTTTACACATAACAATCGATCTAAATTCAATAATCTTTCTTTCAGGAATAATAAACAAAATTTGTTGTAGAGATTTCAGTGTCAATGCTTTGGAAAATTTGTCAAAAAAAAAAAAAAAACACATCTACAACAACTTTTGGAAAATAAGTTGTATAGATTTATTCGGTGATTATAACTTTTGATCACGCCATTTATCCAACGGATATTGTTGGATAACAAATTTGTAAACTTCAGGACATTAATTGTCATTAACAATTATAATTAATAATTAGATTGTTACATAAAATTGGTTCGGTCAATTTAAGAGAGGGGAGTAGGAGAGCAGAGCTTAAGCCTGTTAATGAGCCAATCACGGCACAGAATTCGTAAAAATTTGCCCACTGCTACTGCGACGTCTCCAGGTTTTGGCGTCACTATTTAAGTAAAAGTAGGGTGAAAGAAGGGGACTTTTTTAACTTTGCCTTCTGGGGGTTAAAAGCCGTTTTATATAGTTCGTGCAGAAGAAAGACTTTTTAACTTTTTTTAACTTTGCCTTCTGGGGGCTAAAAGCAGTTTGCGTAGTTTGTGAAAAAGAAAAATTGTGTGTTAACTTCAGTTAGTTAAAATTTGGTGCTAGTGAAGTTACCCAGAGAGTTCTTTCGTTGCAGTACCACAGTATTCATAGGTAACTCAAAAATTGTCAATCCGGAACACTTAGACGTGTTTAGTCATTTTTTTTTCAAAAACAACCAAAAATCAACTTACTCCAGTCGGTCACAAATAATGTTGATAAAATGTTTTTTGTTGAATTAAGCCTTGAGTGGAAAAGAATTGCCATTATCCAAATTTAAATATGTCATTTCTTCCCGTTGTTCACTTTCAAAATTTAGGAACATAAAGAAAATTTATTTGAACTTTATTTGGTGGTTAAATTACTTGCTGAGGTTTTATAACATGAACGAAAAATCTAAAATGAGCAGTTAAGAAATTGATAGAAAAAAAGGGGTTTTACCACAAATAGAATATAAAAAAAGGGGGGAACAAATTTAATTACTTCCAAAAAATTTGGACGCATAATGAGTAAATTTCATATGCGTACTGCTGCATTGCGTAAATTAATTTTGACTGTTTTTTTTTAACGTGGACCGTCTTTGCTAATTGTTGAATGCCTGAAATTACGAGCTCGTTTGCCACCGCGGGATACACAAAACAAAACACACACACACAAAAAAAAACAGAAACAAAAAAAAGGAAGTTGTTTCTCAAAAAAAATCAACAGAGCGCTAGAAACGTCCTATAACTATAGAAGCCCCGTTTCCCGCTCAAAACATCATTTTTTATGTAAGCGAGTCATTCGTTAATAAACTGGCCAGTTCGTCGATGGTGCCGTTGTTCCAACCCCATCGCAATTCGCCGAGGCGCGTCCACATAAATCGCCGGTTCTTTTGGTACGCCTCGTTCCGAGAAATGTTTTTTTTTTATGATCACCTGGCGAGATAGCATGTGAGCGTAAGGCATTGCGTAAGCGTAACTTTTGCTCAGCGTAATTAATACTCTATTTTGCTCGCGTTGCTAGGGCGAAACTAAACTTGTGGCATGAATTAACCCTTTCATAAGCGCTAAGCGAAAGCGAAATATTGTCGACAGCGTAGCTTCGGGTGATAGGGCGTAGTACTTGTGGCAGCGTCACGATTTGATGTAATTAGAGAAAGTTATTATTTTGTTGGTCGTCTGCATTTCTTTTGGATCGGAGTGGACTAAATGTACCTGTTGTTAGGGCTGAAAATTTGTTTTCTTACCGTTCATCTACTTGGAAAAAAAAAAAAACTCTTAACTAGATGAAGAAACTCGTAAATAGTAAATAATAATAGTTAGTAATACTTTGTTTTAAAAATATTCAAACACTAACTCTCTGAAAATTGTTGAAGAAAAATTCTCTTAGTAACACAAATGACCTCTCTTTGTTGACCAAATCATATTTAGGGGTACAATATTGATAGATTGCCTCTGTTATTTCATTATCTTTAATTTTCGAAACTGTGACTGGAAATATGTTGATTTCTGTGATTTTATTAATAAAATTGTAACTTGAATATAATGCTGCGTTGTCTTTAAAACATGTTCTCCCATGCGCTATGACACTACTTTATAAAACAAATCTGGAAATTTAGTGGTAAATTTTGTGAAAAGAAAAAAACTTAAACATCCGTGCAATTAATAAGACACAACGTAGGGTAAGTGAAATTTTATTTTATTTATTTAATTTGCGACAAATGACGATCACAGGTCTAATCACGATAACGTTACAATATTCAATTTTTCTGGCGTCTCCGTAAAAGAGGGGACTTGGATAATTTTGTTTTTCTTCATTTTTTGAAGAATAATTTGTCATCTCACCACATAATTAAAAAATGGTGCCGTGACCAGGATATAAAGTTATAAAGTGTCATATCCGAGGAGAATATAAAGACAAATAACTGTGAATAAAAAAGAAAAATCTGCTGCGTATCAGTATTCACAGATATGGCGTCCAGACCAACCAGAGGATCATCCCGAACATCCGAGGAGGAAATTCCTGTCTGGTTCAAAGCATGGGCCTCGGAAATGGAAAAGCAGCAGAGTGTACAACAGCAGGCGTTGCTGCAGAACGTGATGCAGTTACTGCAGTCCCGTACGTCCGCACAAAAACCACCTGGGGAATCGACAGAAGAGGAAAATTGCCTGAACCCCGACTGGGAAGTCACCTCCATAGCCGAGACGTCGGAGACGTCCGTGCCGTCGAGCATCTTGGGTGCAGACACCGTGATGGAACCGCTGCGAAATGAATTGGAGTGCGAACTGTCGCGACCCCAACAGCCGAAAAATTCTTCGTCGGGCTCCAGCTCGGAAATTGAAAGTTCTCCTGCCCAACCAGAACAACTGTTGCTACTTCCGACGATCCTGCAAAGTTTGTTGACCCGTGCTGGGCCGAATCCTGAAAAACCAACGTTTGATGGCAAGAAACCAAACCCCATGCGTTTTCTCTCGGCCGTTGAAGCCTACGGCCGAACATTACATTTGAACGAAGGTCAGCTGTTGGATGTTGCGTCCGAAGGTTTGAGAGGGAATGCTCGGCAATGGTCGACAATTTACAAGCAAAATTGGAAGAGTTTTGGTGATTTCAAGTGCGATTTTCTGAAAACATTTTGGTCCGAAAGTCGTCAATTAGAAATTCGCCACCAAATTGCCACGGCCCGTTACTGTAGGGAGAGAGGTACAATGTTGGCCCACTTCTCTTACTACGTCGATTTAGCCAGCATGCTCACGACGCCCTTGCCTGAGACCATGCTAATTTCTGAAATAATGCGCCATTTCCCAGAGCAAGTGCAAATTTTGTGGGCCCTTCAAGGGAAGAGGACAGCACTGGAAGCAGCCGAATTCCTGCTGGCTCAGAATGTGCCGTGTCAGAATCATGGTACTGAAGTAGGAGGGGCAAGGAACGTCGCAGGGAAAAACGGCCATAACTCCGGCAGACGCCCAAATGTCGACCAATCGTCGGGACCATCGAAACCGAGTGAAGGCAGACGAGAAATGCACGACAAAAGGTACAAGCCATTCCCGCCCGGAAGATTTGGCTATCAAGGACAAAATCATCAGTCCAATCGTTCGTGGGTCCGTAATCGAAACCCCGATCCGCAGAACCGACCACCGCGCGCTGAAAACCAGGCGACAGGCAACAAGTCGTCGAGAAACGAAGCCGGAGCACGGGATCAGGTCTAACCGGCTCCATTGTTTCTACAGGCCTACCGCCAAATTCTTTTAGAAAGAGACAGGCATCTCTGCCACCACAACATTCGAAAATCAGCAAAAGGTGTGCGGCCGTTGAGAAATCGACGGTAATCGACGCCCTATCCATGTTCCGCAAAACGTCGAGTGCACGGCCAACGAAGAAGCACGTCGTTCCGGAAGTAAAAATCCGGATAGGCGAAGTATCCATTTTGGCGCTCCTAGACAGCGGAAGTGAAGTCAGCTGTATTTCTGAAGAAACATGGGGGCGACTAATCACCGCCGGTCGTAAACCGCCAACGCTTCCCGTAACGTCAGTCCACCTCCGAGGAGCTGTAGGACAAAGAAGCTGTCCGGTAGTCCTGCAGTGTCTGATCGAATTTAAGCTTCACGATCGAACATTCTCCGTGGCTGCACTAGTAGTGAAGAACCTCATAAGACCAATGTTGCTGGGGGCGGACTGGCTATCTGAATACGAGGTGCAAATAGATTTCGCTGATAAAGTTATGCATTTGACGACGGCAAATGGAAAATTTTCTACGAGTTTCCAAAGCCTGCAGGAAGTAAACCCCGAGCCTGAAGACTACGTGGAAGACCTGCTTTGCACTACTGCCGTAGAGAAAACAACAGAGGGAACGAGATCTGATTTTCTTGAACCCGTGGAAGCGTTACAAGGCAAAGTAGAGTCACTTCCGATACCTGATATTTTCAGAACACGTTTAGTTCAACTGCTGCAAGAATATCGCGTGGTATTTAGCATAAGACCGGGTCGTACTCAAAAGTACGTCCACACAATTAAAATGCACGATACGAAGCCATTCCTAAAAAGACCGTACCCAGTTCCGTTTCCGCTGAGACCTGCCGTTGACGCCGCCATCCAGGAAATGCTAGACCTGGGGGCGATTAAACGAGAGGCGTCGCAATATGCAAGTCCGATGACCGTCGTGCGAAAGAAAGATGGCAGCGTTCGTGTTTGTCTAGATGCCCGAATAATAAACTCCAAAATGAAAGCCGACTGTGAAACACCTCCACCGGCAGAGGAATTGTTGCGGCGGTTTCATGGAATCCAGGTGATGACAACAATAGATCTGAGGTCATCTTATTGGCAGATTCCTTTATCACCTGACAGCAAACCGTACACGGCTTTTCTGTACAATGGGCGCAGCTACACATACCAAGTACTACCGTTTGGACTGAAGACAGCTGTAGGGTCATTCAGTAGGGCCATGGACGTAATTTTGGGAACAGAAGTTCGAGAATTTGTGGTAAACTATATCGACGACCTCCTCGTGGCTTCGAAGAGTTATGAAGAACACCTGGATCACTTGAAACAGGTGTTAGAGAAGTTAAAATCAGCACGCATGACGATTAATTTGGAGAAAACCCATTTTTTTCAAAAAGAAGTAACTTTTTTGGGGCATATTTTAAGTGTAGAGGGCATCAAAGCGGATCCAGAAAAGGTGGGGGCCATACGAAACTTTCCTGTGCCACCGAAAGTGAAACATCTAAGGGCTTTCTTGGGTCTCTGCAATTTTTATCGGAAGTTTTGTGCGAAATACAGTGCCGCGACGCAAGACTTAAACAGACTTTTAAAAAAGGGGGAAAAGTGGAAATGGGGCGACCGGAACAAGAAGCTTTTGATCGTGTCAAGGACTTGTTCCTGGAAGCAGTTTTGTTAAACTTCCCGGACCCTACGCGTGTATTTTACGTGCAAACTGACAGTTCCGGTTACGGACTAGGAGCGGAGTTGTACCAGTTACAGGACAATGACACCCGCGGAGTGATCGCGTTCGCGAGTCGTTCGCTAAAAGGACCGGAGTTGAACTATACCACAACGGAGAAAGAACTGTTAGGTGTGATTTTCGCGCTACATAAATTTCGGACTTATATACAAGGGGCGAAAATCGTGATACGCACCGACCATCAAGCCCTGAAGTTCCTTTACAAGTGCCGCCTATTGAGTGAACGGTTAACGCGTTGGACTTTGTTATTAAGCCAATACGATTACGAGGTGGAACTTGTAAAGGGAAAGGACAATGTGGTGGCGGACATACTCTCCCGCTACCCTGTTGGAGAAGAACCGACGTACGAATACCCTAGAGAACAACCCATAATTGCGATGTTCGCAGTCGAGAACACTTCGGAAATGATGGGGTTGCTCGGAAACCTAGGACAACAACAGCGGGACGATCCAGTTCTCCGGGGTTTATGGGCGTATCACGACAGTGGGCAAGAAATTGACGACCCCAATATTAAGAGGGTTTGTGGACAATATGTAATTGTAAATAATGTATTAGTTCACAGAACCCAAAACACCGAAGGCGTTCGTTTGGCTATTCCCCACAGCCTAAGTCAAAAGCTGACCGATTATTTCCACCAGTTGCTAGGCCATTTCGGAGCAACCAAGGTCTACAACGCCATAAAGAGGGAGTACTACTGGCCGAACATGTACGCATTTATTAAACGGCGGATACGGACTTGCGACTTATGCCAGAGAACAAAGCACCCCAATCGTCCGAGTCAAGGCCCAATGCAACCCATTTTACCGAACGATGTTGGAGACCTGGTCTGTGTTGACTTCTACGGACCGTTACCGACGGGAAGGTTGGGGGCGACGTACGTCTTTGTAGCAGTCGACTGCTTCAGCAAATTCCTTAAGCTCTACCCGTTAAGAAGAGCCACGGCACGAGCGGCAGGAAAGAAGATAGTCGATAACTTCGCCACGTACTTGAAACCGAAATGCGTACTGAGCGACCATGGGACACAGTTTACATCTAGACGGTGGAAAAATATGTTGGAAGCAGCGGGGATACGAACCACGCACTCATCAATACGTCACCCTGCTTCGAACCCCAGTGAGCGCGTAATGCGTGAGTTAGGTCGCATTTTCCGGGCTTATTGTCAGCAAAACCACAAAAGCTGGGTTAACCATTTACCCAACATAGAGATGTGCATGAATACGATTCCACACATAAGTACGGGATTCTCGCCACACGAAGTAATTTATGGAAGAATTCCGCCAAATCCACTGGATGCCGTCACCAGCAGATTATTACCACAACGAACACCAGTTACGCGAGATCAAATGCTTGCGCAAGTGAGGCGGAATTTACGTCACCAAGCTGAGGGGCGTCAAAGACAACAAAAAGGGAAAACAACACAGTTGGAAGTAGAAGATTGGGTGTTGTTAAAGAACAAAGTAATATCAGACACCACGACACAGCAGGTCGCCAAATTCTTTCCTCTGTACAGTGGCCCATACAAAATCGTTGCCAGGCCACATCCGAATACTTACCGTCTCGTAAATCCGGTGAACAATGAAGAGAAGGGGGTGCACAATATGGCCAATCTCAAGCTCTACCATCGCCGCGACATGTAACCTGGCACATGTTCGACCGGCGACAGTTTGAGTGTGCATTTCCATCAGGTGCACGCCAGTAAACCAAATGGAGAAATCCACGTAAGATGTACCGTCCGAGCACGTCGTTGTGGTAGCTCGCACCACCACCTGCGGGGCCCAGAGCCAAGGGCTGCCCAATCGATGGAAGAGTATCCTGAGGACCGTTGATTTCTGATGTCTGAGTACGAAAAATCACCGGGAGAGGGGCGCATCCACCATTGGCGCCGCGCGCCTACCACGGGTGCCTCCACCACTGGCGCCTCCACCATTTCGGATGGCTGAGTACGTAACACTACCGAGAGATAGGCGCATCCACCAATGAAGGAGGGCGCATCCACCATCAGCGCAGCGCGTTTACCACTGGCGCCTCCACCATGTGTGTGTCTCACGCAGCACCGACGATGCAACGCAAGACAGGGGGCGAATGTGGTAAGCGCCAGTATATTTTAATTATACCGAGCGGCCAATCCTTTAATAGTGCAATTATTTGATCTCGATTTGAGAAAAATACCTATGTTGAATGTTACGACTTGAAATTTTAAGCAAACACACATGTGTTTGGTAGATCTGGAAAATATCTGTCATGGGTCACTTTACGAAATTTTGTATGCATGTTAGCGTAGGACCAGATTATTTCTTTCTCAGAATTTCGGTTGCACACGGCGCAAAAAAAAAAATGTTAGGGATTTCTGGAAATCGTAAAAGCTACAAAATCCACTTAATAAGTATTGCGTCGTGTTAAAGATTAGGGGTGTGTCCAATCGTCCAGATGCATAGTGGTTTTAGTGCAGTGTTTAAAATATTCCTTTTCAACGACTGTTAAAGTAATTTCAATCGTCAATTTTAGTCAAATAACCTTAATTACAAGTCAAAGCGTAATAACAATATGAATATTTGATCTTGTGATGCTTTCTCTTGTTTTTTAAAATTAAATGAAGGTTCAATTTTAAATCTTCAAGTTTCAGTACACTGCATATTATTAATAAGCACATCCAGTTAGAATTAAATAAATTTTGTTAACTTGAAATCACCTGTAACAATTGTCTAGCCATTTATTAGTGAGTTTGCAACAATTGGCCACTTTGGCATGGTCCACTGTAATGCACATATGCGCGATAATAGAGCGTAGCCAAAGTCGACAGGTTCCCAGCGTCAGCGTCCACTTGATCCCAATAAGGGTGCAGATGGCCCTGCATTCCGCGAAATGTGAAAAAGTATCAGATTACAGTGCAGGTTCAGTCAATTAGCTAAACATGAAATAATTGAAATATTTAGGAAACAATTAAATAAACACAAAAACAAAAATCTGTTGAAAGGAATAATTTGTTTCTGATTTGTTTAGAAGATCTAAATTCAATAATTTAGTTCAACCCTTTGCGTGAGGCGACAATCAAGGGGCAGAATTTAGTTAGCTATTTGTTTTATTTTTTTTTATTATTTTATTCCATTAATTTTAATGTCATGTAGGTATGAGATTTAGAATGTTTCAAACTTAATAACAGCATTATTTTGAATGAAAAATAGAATATCTTTTTCTGCTGTTCAAGAATAGAGTCAACCCTTTTTGATAGAGACAGGTATAAAATTGTAGGCGAGAGGTGTAAACGATTGTCGCCCAGCAATAACATAGCTTAACAATTTAGTTGGGTGTGAGGAAATAGGAAAAATCATCGATTTTCTTTGCGCAGTTCGATTTTAGACAAGGGCGACCTCTTTGAGAGGGTAGTTTAACAACTATTCCAGTTTCCTTTACACATAACAATCGATCTAAATTCAATAATCTTTCTTTCAGGAATAATAAACAAAATTTGTTGTAGAGATTTCAGTGTCAATGCTTTGGAAAATTTGTCAAAAAAAAAAAAAAACACATCTACAACAACTTTTGGAAAATAAGTTGTATAGATTTATTCGGTGATTATAACTTTTGATCACGCCATTTATCCAACGGATATTGTTGGATAACAAATTTGTAAACTTCAGGACATTAATTGTCATTAACAATTATAATTAATAATTAGATTGTTACATAAAATTGGTTCGGTCAATTTAAGAGAGGGGAGTAGGAGAGCAGAGCTTAAGCCTGTTAATGAGCCAATCACGGCACAGAATTCGTAAAAATTTGCCCACTGCTACTGCGACGTCTCCAGGTTTTGGCGTCACTATTTAAGTAAAAGTAGGGTGAAAGAAGGGGACTTTTTTAACTTTGCCTTCTGGGGGTTAAAAGCCGTTTTATATAGTTCGTGCAGAAGAAAGACTTTTTAACTTTTTTTAACTTTGCCTTCTGGGGGCTAAAAGCAGTTTGCGTAGTTTGTGAAAAAGAAAAATTGTGTGTTAACTTCAGTTAGTTAAAATTTGGTGCTAGTGAAGTTACCCAGAGAGTTCTTTCGTTGCAGTACCACAGTATTCATAGGTAACTCAAAAATTGTCAATCCGGAACACTTAGACGTGTTTAGTCATTTTTTTTTCAAAAACAACCAAAAATCAACTTACTCCAGTCGGTCACAAATAATGTTGATAAAATGTTTTTTGTTGAATTAAGCCTTGAGTGGAAAAGAATTGCCATTATCCAAATTTAAATATGTCATTTCTTCCCGTTGTTCACTTTCAAAATTTAGGAACATAAAGAAAATTTATTTGAACTTTATTTGGTGGTTAAATTACTTGCTGAGGTTTTATAACATGAACGAAAAATCTAAAATGAGCAGTTAAGAAATTGATAGAAAAAAAGGGGTTTTACCACAAATAGAATATAAAAAAAGGGGGGAACAAATTTAATTACTTCCAAAAAATTTGGACGCATAATGAGTAAATTTCATATGCGTACTGCTGCATTGCGTAAATTAATTTTGACTGTTTTTTTTTAACGTGGACCGTCTTTGCTAATTGTTGAATGCCTGAAATTACGAGCTCGTTTGCCACCGCGGGATACACAAAACAAAACACACACACACAAAAAAAAACAGAAACAAAAAAAAGGAAGTTGTTTCTCAAAAAAAATCAACAGAGCGCTAGAAACGTCCTATAACTATAGAAGCCCCGTTTCCCGCTCAAAACATCATTTTTTATGTAAGCGAGTCATTCGTTAATAAACTGGCCAGTTCGTCGATGGTGCCGTTGTTCCAACCCCATCGCAATTCGCCGAGGCGCGTCCACATAAATCGCCGGTTCTTTTGGTACGCCTCGTTCCGAGAAATGTTTTTTTTTTATGATCACCTGGCGAGATAGCATGTGAGCGTAAGGCATTGCGTAAGCGTAACTTTTGCTCAGCGTAATTAATACTCTATTTTGCTCGCGTTGCTAGGGCGAAACTAAACTTGTGGCATGAATTAACCCTTTCATAAGCGCTAAGCGAAAGCGAAATATTGTCGACAGCGTAGCTTCGGGTGATAGGGCGTAGTACTTGTGGCAGCGTCACGATTTGATGTAATTAGAGAAAGTTATTATTTTGTTGGTCGTCTGCATTTCTTTTGGATCGGAGTGGACTAAATGTACCTGTTGTTAGGGCTGAAAATTTGTTTTCTTACCGTTCATCTACTTGGAAAAAAAAAAAAACTCTTAACTAGATGAAGAAACTCGTAAATAGTAAATAATAATAGTTAGTAATACTTTGTTTTAAAAATATTCAAACACTAACTCTCTGAAAATTGTTGAAGAAAAATTCTCTTAGTAACACAAATGACCTCTCTTTGTTGACCAAATCATATTTAGGGGTACAATATTGATAGATTGCCTCTGTTATTTCATTATCTTTAATTTTCGAAACTGTGACTGGAAATATGTTGATTTCTGTGATTTTATTAATAAAATTGTAACTTGAATATAATGCTGCGTTGTCTTTAAAACATGTTCTCCCATGCGCTATGACACTACTTTATAAAACAAATCTGGAAATTTAGTGGTAAATTTTGTGAAAAGAAAAAAACTTAAACATCCGTGCAATTAATAAGACACAACGTAGGTAAGTGAAATTTTATTTTATTTATTTAATTTGCGACAAATGACGATCACAGGTCTAATCACGATAACGTTACAATATTCAATTTTTCTGGCGTCTCCGTAAAAGAGGGGACTTGGATAATTTTGTTTTTCTTCATTTTTTGAAGAATAATTTGTCATCTCACCACAATACAGATACTAGATACCCAAAAATGTATCTAGATACTTTATTTAGATACAAGTATCTAGATACTGCCCAACACTGATAATAATCAAGGTTTCAAAGACGTTGGATTCCGTAACAGAAATAAAATTGATGGAATTATAGCTAGACTCATCAATAGAATTTCTATAATCCAAATAACTGGAGTGAAAGTGTTTCATAAAGTTATCAAATACTTCTTCGTTACAAAATTTATTTCAAACCAAACTTTACAGCTGATTGACTTTAAAATCTTCAATAATAAAAAAACCTTGCATGTTAAAAATTTCAATATGTGCACCATTTCTGCAAATAATAAAAAAGATTTTTTGGTAAAAATTTAGAAACACAAGTACAGTAAAAGTTACATTGGTTTTTGAAATATGACGTGTAAAAAAACAAAAAACCAAATCTAAAATTATGAAAATTCAAGAAATGATTCGATTTACTATGAAATTTTAATATATAAAAATCAAATTTTAACACAAATAGAAGCGGAATGACAAAAACGTAATGATAATTTATGTAAGATCCATAAATCAACTTCTTCAGAAATCGGTAGGTCTTTGGATCATTGACAACACCGCACCACTGCGAATCTTCCATTTAAAATGCATTTCTTACGAGTTTTGTCAAGTCAAACTAGAAGGCACAATAGTATCTGACTTGTTGACGGTGACAATATTCTAGCCACTAGCAAAAATAGCATTTGCTCAACATCGCAAAAAATACAAGCTGTGGTGTAGCAACTAAACACCAGTCACTTTTTGTCTGACTGAACAATACTATTTACTACAACATTAGTACTAAATCGTAGCTCTATTATAATAAAAACAGTTCTGCATAATTTAATAGTCATAAAGTAAGTTGGATTGTAGAATTCCAGAATGGAAAGCTCTTCCTTAACCGATAACAATATTATCTCTGAGTCGATATGATCGTTTATTAAACTAACCCATCGTTCCTCGAAATTCTCCCTGAATTACTAATGAATAGAGCTGTGCGGTTGAAATTTAAACGCTGCGAATTGACCCCCACTCCGGCAGGCCAGAGGCTTGCAACCGACGTTATGTATCGCGAAGAAAATTACGCGAAAAATAATGTTAACGGCATGTCAGTTGATGATTTTAAAATCCATATTCACGAAATAAGAGTAATCATAATTTTAATAATGTTCAGGTGTCCGTCTCGCTGACAATAAAACTATTTGTGTGAATTATCAAAAATAATCCACAATTGAAAAGCGAGAAGCGAGCAAGGCAAGGCTGTGTAGCGATCGGCACTGTGGGTCGATAGTGGGGGTAAATAAATTTCAACCGCACAGCTCTACTAATGAACAACTAAAACCTCGGCATCTACAACTAATAACAAGTCAGATTTCCACTAGTAACCATTGGAAAATACAGCACAGTTCCCATTCCTCTTGATTTAATTGATATTAGTTGTACAAAACGCACGTAACTCTACATGTACCCACTAAGCTGACGCTTTCACGCGAGCTTAATAGATTATTTATCATTACAAACTCCAATTTAGAGATCTCGATCCAGCTGGGACATGCCTGCTGTGCAAACCTAGCGCTCCATGCATGTATAATTGGCACTATTTACGATCCAGTTACAACGCATCCGTTCACTTTTAGGTGATAGACGGTTTCTTCGCTGAAAAGCTTCCCACTTGTCTGAAAATTGGGCCCCATTAAGCGCGCTTCCCGCACAACTTCAAAACCAGACGCGATTGTCACTCGTTCAAAAAGTCCCGATCTGTATGCTGCGCCATTATTCCCTTGTTATGTAACGAGGCAATTGCGCGAAGCGCCCTTGTAACAAAGTAAGCAAGAAAATTCTTGTTTAAGAAAGAAAATAAAAGTTTACATGCTCCGTCTAGTCGAGTTATGCTTAGGTGATGTATCAGAGCTCGAAGCTCTGGAGAGTTAAATGGTTGTTCTACCAGTTATGGACGTTGATGGAAATCGTTCGAATGTATAACATAAATCAAGCTTTGGAAGTCATATTTATGCAGATGTGGAAGATTGGAATAAATATAATCACACCAAAAGTTCGAGTTATGAGGAGCTTGAACCAACCGCGACAAATGCATGAGTTCTTGGGAATGTAACAAAGTTTGAGGGTAGTTGGTTCCAGTATTTTAAACATGGAAATTCATAAGAAAGTGTTTTATTGGGGTGTAAATTTTTCGTTGTCTTTTATTCAATCTTGTAACCTAAAACAGGGTTGTTTATCTAACTGGTTTCCAACATGCAAAATAACAAAAGAGAGCAAATGTAAATTTATTATAATATTTTATCTTTATCGCTAAAAAAATAGCGCAACTTGTTTTTTTATTTAACTGATTTCTTATTGTTTTCAAGATTACGACAACATGTCGTGAAAAACAGCTCTTTTTAAATTCTGGGAAATTTTAAAACACTGCATGAAGGAAAAAGCAGCGTGTTTTTAAAATTCTCAGCAAAAAATCAGGAGTGAATGGTACAGGGGACCTAATTTTAAAATGAGTTCATCCTTTACGTTAGTTTTATTTGTACTGACAAGCGTATCTTGATGTAGGTATAATTTATGTAATCATTTTTTTGTGGAACCATCAACTCTTGGGTGAGAAGAACATAGAATTTACAATAACTTTAACATTAATAAATTTCTATAACTTAGGAAAATATTTCTCGGACGTATCATGACCCCTAGAGTATGAAAAAATGAGTCTCCCGTTTCCGTCTGTTTGTCTGTCTGTCGCTTTGTCGATATTTTTTGATAAATAATCTTAGAAACCACTAAACCAAGTGTTATTAAATGTTAGACGTATGTTAGGAATATCGTGCAAATGGTAAAACGCTGATTTGTTTGCTCATTATATTGCTTAGTTATGGATTTCTAAATTTATGAAATTATAAACTTCTGTACTCGTTGTTTCTGAATCCTCCCTTATTTTTATCACAATCGCTTTACAAATTCTTTTTTGTGCAATATTTTCCCCAATATTTAATAGTACCTTTAATAAAGAAAATAAGACTTTCCGAGTGACATTGATTTGATTATAATTTTTATTATCTGTTTACTTCCCGAGTGTAAGCTAAGGAACTATTGTATCGAGTCCATCAGGCGACAGGCTACTTTCACACTTTCTCGATGTGTCATGACCCCTAGAGCACAAAAACGTAGGTCTCCCGTTTCCGTTTGTCTTTATGTCTATCCGCCGTCCGTGTGAATTTTTGTTAGCCAATCTCCGAAACTACCAGACCGATTGTTGTCAAATTTATGTGTAATTACGAATACCATGTAGAGAGTAAAACACTAACCAAACTTTGTCTAATCGTCCCCACCAAGAATGTGATGACGTCACCTCAAAATTATACATAGTAAATGGACTTTAAATTATATAAAGTTACATAGTCCTACACGTGTAATTTATGAATCCATGTTGATTTTTTACCCAAGACATCCAGATTTTTGGCAAAAAAGTTAAAATTTGATAAGACCATTTTGCAATTTAATTTTAAAATTGCAAAAGCATATTCTGAAATCTTACAGACGTTTTAGTTATCGTAAACATGGTAAATTTCTAACGAAAATATGTGTGTTTATAATTTCAAAAAATTTATGACGTTATTTCAAAATTTTGCAAAATAAATCGTATTTAAAATATATAAAGTATGATGTGTCTATATTTGTGATTTAGCATTCCATTCATATTTTTTGAATTGCTTATACAGGCTTACTCAAAAACAATAATGAATGGTCAATTTATTTTATTGATTAAATCAGGAACGGCTCACTTCATTTTCCCGAAAATTTGAGAGGACAATACTGTTATTGCTAGGATTATACTGCACCTATTCAAATTGATATACGTGTCCTTGCAAAAATGTCATCACAAAATTTTGTAATGGAAACGCTCACTTGAAACATATACATAACATGCTTCTTTACCTTTACTTTAAAATGGCAAGATCAAATTTTCTAATTTATCGAAAAAGCTGGATATGTATCCAGAGAGAAGAGAATTTCTGTCAAAATAACCTTCAACCAATTTTTTGTTTTATGAATATTATCAAATAATAATTTAGAATAAAGTAAAGTAACTTGCCTCCAACAATAAGAATAAACACAGTCAATTTCCATCATCCCTCTTCGCATAACTAATTTTCCACTAGTAATTTTGGTAAACAAACAAGATGGTTTGTTAACAACAATATTCACCTTTTTTCCATGCCGTTTTGCTCCTTTTTTAAACCCTTTGTTTTAATCTGACACTTTTAACTTCTTCCAAAATATGTAATTTTTTATTAACATATCAGCTGCGATACACTCGCATTTAAAAAAATAGGTCGAAAGTTATTTCGCCTGAAATAAAGTCCAACAAATCGTGCTTTGAAAAATTATACAATTTGATTTTGCAACATTTTATTTGTGATAAACTGCATATAAAAAATGTAGATAATAGCAGTTACAGTATAAGAAAAAAAGAAAGGCGCTATTGTTTTCACATTCCAATACGGTGTTCACCGAACCGTCCTATTCACTGTCGCTTATAAAAGTTTGTGATACATTTGGGTCTTTTTGCGATTATTTTGATGCCTAGAATAAAAAATCAAAGCGGATTCATAAACCACAAATATAAGAGGATTTTGTATTATAAATTTTAAATCGCCTTAACTGACAAAAAATTGAGAGCTCGTCAACAAATTTTTGGTGGTGCTGATTACACAAATTTTGCCTAGCGTGTTACCAGGTTAGGTTCGTAACCTCAGATAAATATAAAATTTCACGACAATCGGTCCAGTAGTTTTGGAGAATATCTATCTAATAAAAATCAACACAGACGACACATTTTTCATCTTCTGGGGCCCAGGAAAAGTCGAGAAATCGTTAAAGTACTCAGGCTCCTGATGGATCCTATTACAATACTTCGTTCGCGCACATTAGGGAAATACAAATCATATTTTCTTATAATATATCGAAATGTTTACTCTGTTCTTACAAGTCATTTTAAATTTCTAAATTTGAATTTAAATTTTACTATATAGTTTTGTTGTTTAATTTACTTATTATTTATTAACTGCATCTAATGAGCACAAATTAACAACACATATCTTCAAAATATATTTCAATAACAGTTGTTATTTTCTCTTTGTAATATATAGAAGGAAGGCATTTATTAGTTAGTCCAACTCCTGAAGTATAAATTTGATATTACCGCATTTTTAGCAATGAGAAAATCTATACAGAGATTCTACAGTTTATAGATTACTAGAGCATCAGCGTACGTACTCTTATGGCTGTTTTAAATGTAACTATTTTCTCTGCAGTTCTTTACATACATAAATAACCAAGGCTTACAACGTAAAAGTGAATATTTGAAATTTTCTAACGTCATAACTAGAATAGAAATGTTTTCGTAATTGGCGTTTAGTTTCTGGTTGCATGCAACGACTGCATTAATCTTGATTTATCCTTAAACGTTCCGTTTCTTTTAGTTGTCTTTATGTTAAAACGCTCATTTACAATCCAGTATCAATTTCCATAACTGAATCTTTTCTTCTTCTCTTATGGCGCAATATTTTCTTCAGTGTTTTCCTTTATAATTTTGACCAATGTACTTCCGGTGATATTTTAAATTTCTAGTTACCTATGACGCTTACGTCAGCAGTTTCAAATTTACTGCTAAAGTATTTTTGAATTAAGTTTTTTTAATAAGACAGACCTTGTCCACTGGTAATTAGTTTACTGCCTTTTCTAACGATTTAAGAGTTCTGAAATAATTTTCCTTGTAAGTTTAATGCAACTGAAATTATATTTGATTCTGAGGAGCTGGTAGAGTAGGTATCTTATTGTGGAAATAAGTTAGCTTATATACATATTTCTCTTACAGGTGTGGAATGAAGTAACTGACTAGAATTACTAGATCACTTACTTGTTCAATATTTTACAAATCATAGCTTCTGTGAAATAGAGCCCGAATTGAGACACCATTCTGTTGTTGATTTTTGTTGTTCTCTTTTGAATTTCTAAACTTTTGAACTAAACGCGACAACTCTGTTTACAAGTAAATGGTGTTGAACGATTTATTCTCATTAAAATTATTCTAATAATAATGGGAGTAATCTTTACCATAGGGCCTCTATAAATTTAAGTTTATTATGCGTTATTTTTTTTATTTTTGCAGTAAATTGTGACAAAAATTTTCATTTTCAATACTTTCACAACAAAATCAAAATGTCTGGGCAAACGTGTAAAGTCAATCATTTATTATTTCCCGAGCGTAAGCTAAGGAAGAATTGTAATTGGGTCCATCCGACGAATGACTACTTCCATGTTTTCTTAATGTTTCAAAACATCTAGAGTATGAAACAATAGGTCTCCGTTTCTGCCTCTTTGTCTGCCGTCTGTATCGCTGTTCGTTAGTCAGATAATATCCGAAACAACCAGACCGATTGTTGTTACAGTTTAAATGTATATTAGCAATACCATGTAATGGTAAAACGCTCGCTAAAATTTGTCTCATCCACACCAACATTGTGATGACGTCACTTGTAATTTATGAATCTGCCTTGGTTTTTAATCAGAATTACTTCACAAAAATGTTTGTACAATATTTGCCATCGGCGATATCTCACGTATGCACAAGACAATTAGTTTTTATCTATGGTCGGGTAATTTAAGGCGTTGAATTTGAACAATTTCAGTTATGCGCGAAAGTTCGCATCCCACCCTTGTCGACAATTTTTACTTCCCAAGGGTAAGCTAAGGAAGTATTCTAATCGAGTCCATCGGGCGACTGGCAACTTTTATGTTTTCTCGATGTTTCATGATTCCCTAGAGTACGAAACGTGGTAAATTGTTAATGAAAATGTATCCGTTTACGACCCCCCACCAAAAACTGATGACGTCATCTACAATTTTGCCGAATAAATGTTATTTAAATTTTATAGAATAACATTCTCCTCTAGTTGTAATTAATGAATCCGTGTTGAATAACATTTTACAATTAACTTTGAGATTGCAAAACCGAAATATGCACAGTATTAAGAATCCATACTTGTGATTTATCAGTGCATTCACATTTTTTAGAATTCATTTTATTATACAAGGTGTTTAAAAAAAAATAACTAATGCGGCGACATCTTTCACTTTCCATCCTATTTTCTCGAAAATTTGAGAATACGGTACTGTTATTAATAATATTATATTACACGTATTCACATAATAATTGATATACGTGCCCTTGATAAAATACTGATGATCATCAAAAAATTGTTGTATGGAAAAACTCACTATAAATATATGCATATGATATTTCCTTACCTCTACTTTAACAATCCACGTATACATTAATTTTAGATCATAGGTGTCACCATCAAAAAAAATCTCAAAGTTAAATGTTTAACTGTATCAGTGAAGAAGGAAGTTCTGTCGAAATAACCTTCAACCATTTTTTTTTCTTCTAAGAAATTAAATTTGTTTAATTATTTGACTTCAGGTGCGAGGAAAGTTCTGTCTAAATATTTTTTTTTCTAATAAATTGTGGTCGGTTTATATTCTCGTCACAAATTAATCTATTAATTTAAGCGATTTTCGGTGTAGAGGTACTTATAAGTCATTATTAGCTTATTACTTTTTACCTTTATATTTAATCTTCACGGTATGCCATATTTTAGTAGCATGATTAACTTCCATAGCCATATATATAACAATGACTTGTGCAAATGACAACAAATGATAATATGATAAAACTTAATAATCCTTTTCTATTTTTCTTAGGTAATTTTTCTATAACTTGCTTTTTAGAACACATAAATATCCTTTGTATTCAAAAAACTTTAGTTTTCATAGACCAACGAGAATAATTTTTTAATTTAAAATTTCATGTTCACTTTAATTAACCACTTTGATTAACTAACTAGAGAGCCAAACAGTGAACCGTGAGAGTGCTAATAACGTTACTTAATAGAAATATAGCTAGATAATTTAATAGAAAAGCATACAATTTTATGCATATGTGTCATAATACTTTAAAGTAAAAAATGAAGGAGGATAAATGACTAAAAAAAGAGAATATTAAACCGTTTTATTATTTCCAAAATATCCTTAAAATATAAAAAAGTAGTCGATACGATAGTTTCGAAAATTCTAAGTAAGCTCTATTAAAGACGTTATTTTCGTTTTCTGAAATTTTTACGACATTGTTAACTTTTGTTTTCTCCGAAATTCTACGAAATTAAGCACTTGTTGAAAGCAAGAATAAATTTTGAATAGTAATATCCCGAGTGCATGTCAAATTGTCTTTGACTTGTACTTGTATTATTTCCTGAAAAAAGCACATTTATTGTTCTATAACAATAAAAAATTAAAAGGTTAACGTAATTTACGCAAAAATTGTGAAAAATCCAATCTTTTCTAGATCTGTATGTATGCAAATTTTTGCATGACCGCGTAAATACTGAAAAGTAAAAATGCATTCCGACCGGTTTGGTGAAAGCTGTTCCAGCAAAATCGATGTGAAAATAAATAGACTGATGCTAGTCAACACTGAAAAATCAAAAGGATCTGCACGGAAGAAATTTGAACCTTTTCGTGTGGCAAGAAGGTGTGTTTTTGAAAGAAATACGACTGCATCCGAACTCGCTCTGACATTAAAAGATTTCGCCTTCAATATCAGATCATGTGATGAATGATGATATAGAATATAAGGAAAGCGTAATCAAGACTCTATGGAATATAGTCGCAACTAAACGTCAAATCTGATTTGATTTTGCACTAGTGCAAATTATCCCCGAAGATCTATTTTTATTGGTCGTCATTCAAAAATATGATTAATTTACTGCATCATTTTTTTTAAGAAAATAGTCATAGAAGCAGCACAAAGTTAGAAGGATTTCGGAGATATGTATCACACTGGAGTTAGTAGTTGCAAAATTATTTCTTACTAAAGATTCAGCGTTGCAGACAACCGAAATACGTCATAAAAGGGTTTACAAAATAACGTATATTTTTTTTTCGAAATTTCAGACGTTAACTTATAATTATAATCTGTCATTTAAAACTCTGACGTAGAGCAGCGCTTTTAGTCTTCAAAAGTAATAAAGTTAAAAATTGACAGAACTAAATTTCAAAAATGTTAATAAATGGAATTATGGAAATCATCACAAGTGGAGTATTTTCAAAAAATGTACTATAGTATATTCAAGTGACAAGAGTCAGCAATAAAGTCGCATGATCAGCACATGTTCAACTGCCTATTGGTCGCAAATTTGGGGCAGGGTTTTTCCCAAGTCAGTTTTACACTGCACCGATATTTCGTTGCCGATGCGTTTCATTGTTTACTCATTCCTTGCGTTGTGTCGTCTACTTGCTTTCGTCATTTGTGTTTTTGCTTGTTTTTATGTTTGTAGCCGCGGTTATGTTGAATGTTGGAAACATTATTTTGTCAAAATTTTGTTAAAATTTCTTTACAAGGTAACCCGGGCTAGGCGCAGTAATCTTACGCGCACTCGGCTCCAAGGTGCATCATGCAGCTTTCACGTGATCACTGACACTTTCATTTGAACAGACTATAGGCATCGACATCTCTGAAATTTTATGAGTAGTCTACAGATTACAACCCACAGGCAGACAGAATTTTCGTATTCTGTTAGTTGAGTATCGCAAGAAAACTTGACCTTAAACATTCGGACACATGACTTTATTACAGTGGTTCGATAAGTATAAATACTGGGATCTAACTTTGTGGCCATTTTAACAAAGTTATTAATGTAATAAAACGTTTTAAATTCAGGAAAGACCACGAACTGCTCCGTCTCATTAATTCGAAGATGCTCGCTCGTCATTATATGCTCACTTGACCCCGATGCTATCCTAGAAACTGCTTCGAGCAAAATAAAAGGAAACGTTTTATTCCCAGAAGTCGACATCGAAACCTTCCAAGAGAAGTACACTCTACTGCGTCCATCTAAAGTAGGCAGTCTGGAGGATCCTGAAAACGTGGGTCGAACGCGAACCATTCTACTTGCGTAGCCGTAAGGGATTTGTCAAAGCTTTAAAAGGTAAAGCAAATTGTGTAGTTTACCTAGGATATGTATGAAAACCCAATCCGTGTTGTCCGGTTTCATTATTCTGAAAAGGCCTTTCACCGATATTCAGCGGTAAACTGATGACAATTTATCAACAGCTACAAACAATTTTGTGAACAAAACAGTGAACCCGTTTACCGCATTTTTATACACGTTAAGTGCAAATAGCTTTTAGTCGATGTTTTTTAACAACAAAGCATTTAATGAAGCTGGTAAATCTGTCCTCTTATCCATACTTCTATTCGCAACCGTGACTAATAGCAGTGCACCAGGTGCTCCGAAAATTAGGAAATTATTTCTTTGCTGTGCCCACATTCCTCATCTACGTGTTCCCTAATTAGCTGTGGCGGTTACGATTTCTCTTCTGATTCAGAACTCGCAAAGATTGTTTGACCCTTGCACGCAACTTCCCCTGATTTATGGCAAACTCTGCACTTTAATTAAATGTCTGCTAAGGTCAACTAAATTGGAATACACTTATTGGATTTTCTGACGCAAACGGACGTGGGACCGAATAAATCCACATTATTGCCAACACAAGACAACTGGTGTTTCGGAATTGGAATGCGGATCCGAACCATTACGACAACAAACAACAGTCTTTATCGGTAAATTGATTTTCAAGCTTAGTTTTTACGCTGTAAACCGTCAATGAGTGACATGTTTATTTATCACTATTCAGTTAACTTATATGTTCAGATTTATCGATTCTTACAAAAATAGATGCAAATTTGTTTCGAGGAACATTAATCAAAATACAAATAATAAAAAGACCAAAATATAAGACAGTGTAAAAACAGTAAACAACAAATTGCGTTCACGATCCAGATGTGATATAAATATCAAAGAAATGTTGCCGTTATCTTTAAAAGTTAGATCCGCGTTGTGGTTAACTATCTAAAATAGTACGTAACTAAATTCGTCTTCTACGAGAAATTAATATGTGTTAAAAATAGATAAAACTATACAACAGTAGTTACTTTTCAAGAGAAGCCTACTGTATAATATATGTATGTATTTATCGAAACTGTCTGAGTTGTGCATGTTTTTTTTCTAAAATCGAAGTGCTCATTCATCAGAAGTTGATTTTACTTGAAATAGTACTATAGTACTATTAAATGGTTTTCAAAAATTTTTAATACTGAAACTGTTCTCAATTTCTTAGCCGGCTATTCCAACGGTCTTCAATATTTCAACAATACTAGTGGAGTGACATCACTTCAGTCTATGGATAACTACCTTAATTTTACAGTTGCCATTTCTTAACTGATATAATTCCTCTAATAACGTAATGATAT
Source organism: Zophobas atratus (assembly GCA_022388445.1). Classification (NCBI taxonomy): domain Eukaryota; kingdom Metazoa; phylum Arthropoda; class Insecta; order Coleoptera; family Tenebrionidae; genus Zophobas; species Zophobas atratus. The sequence goes on along the minus strand of CM039442.1, from coordinate 23,707,247 downwards.
CATATTTACATACATTTATTAATGTTATTATTAACAATTTCATCCTCATATACACTGCATTACATATTGTTGTGTACATTTAGACAATAATTGTAGTGGTGTAGGTGTGAAACATTGTGACGACATCCACTTTTCATTGACTCCTTCGATTGTTACTCTTTAAGAATTGTTATTAAGTAAATGCGGAAATCACCTGATGTTTCGGGCTTAAAATTTGGTGGCGTGTTGAAAACCATATGTTTGTTACCGTTAGACAGGGTCTGTTTATTATTACACTTTATTACTAACATGCGAGTAATCGGCAACAAATTCATTATAGAGGAAATTATGCAATTTAAGTGTGAAAAACGCAAAAGCTGGAAAATTGTTTAATGAAGGGATTACTCGCTTGTTAATATTAGGTATATAATAGTGCTGGTAACGCGGCTATGTGACTTTACAGATAAATTTAGTGCTTTCTAATCATAATAGTCCTACTCTTCCCATTTAATGTACTTAATTTTGATATAGTGCTGCTCGGGTGATAATTATTATTAGTACAATTAATAACTGTTGAGTGTAGTTAGATATTCTTAAAGGAGACAACAGACACTTTGGCTATTTGGATTGTAACCTACTGCCTCTTAATATTCCCCGATATTTGGAAACAAGCTAAAATCTGCGCCATTCACAAATCTGGTGATACTACCGATATATGAAACTACAGGCCAATTTCTATTCCTTCCAATTTTGCAAAGATTTTTGAAACAAAAATTATTCAACTCTCTGTATCCCTGTGTAAAAATATGATATCTACTAAACAACATAGTTTTAGGCGTGAACATTCTATTATCACTAATCTCACCAGCATGTCACATTACTTAATAACTCTACAGCGATTAATCGAAATATTGAGTGTTCAGTTGTTAAATTTTTTCCAACTAAGAAGAATAAGAAAATCTATCAAGCTATTATCCAGTTAGATAAATCGTCTTATGAAGTTCTTATCAGTGCTGGCTACTTATTCATTGGTTTTGACCACTGATATGTCTTTGATGAGGTAGAAATATTGCGTTGTTTCAACTGCAATGGTTTCTATCATACTGCTAAATCCTGCTCCAAATTGAAATCTTGCCCTAAATGTGGAGTTTCAGATAATCACGATCATACACCCGCAGATTGTCAGGCTGAAACATTAAATTGTGTGAATTACTTTAACGCCGTGAGGGATGAAAAACTCTTAATGGACGTAAAACATGGTGCCTGGGATTTATCTTGCCCCATGTATCAACGGGAAATAAATAAATACAAAAAAATTTCCTTTTAAAACCATAGCAATCAGATAACTATTTAAATGCGTCTTCTAATCCTCTTGTGGGTTTGTCTCGTTTTAGACAAAATTGTATTTCTACCGTTTGTAAGTCAACTCTTAATAATTGGTGCTGCTTATACACAAATTTAAATACTTAGGGGGAGATTCTGGAAACTCCGATAATTTGCAAATCGCTATCGAAACTGCAAATACAATGCAACAACAATACATGTTGCTATGGTTTTGGATTTGCAGATCCTTGCAAGGCCTTATCGAGTTTCGAGAATCTCCCCCTTAGTTTACTTGCTAAATATGACGAGTTTTCAGCAATTGTCCAATTCCATAAAGCTCATATAATTTCAGTGTCTGGAACATGGCTTCTGGACAGTCATTCTGATTTGCTTGTTAATTTACCAAGTTATAACATCTATCGTCACGACAGAAGCATCAAGAGAGGTTGGGGTGTGTGCATCTATCTAATGGACTCAGTTTTCTGTCAGTTTAGTGTTACCATTTTACCAAACACCTTGCAATGTATTGAATGTTTATTTTTGCTTATAACCTCTCGAAGTTTTTTTCTTGTGCTTGGGTGTGTATATCGTCCATCGTCACTAATATATGAGTATTACTGTGAATTATTTATTTTTTTAACGGACTTGTTTCTAAAGTATGAAAATATTGTCGTTGCTGGTGACTTTCATTTTCCTAATCTTTTATGGCTTCTACTACACAATGTACAGTCAGCTTCGTCAAGTTGTCTTTTGACTGACTTTTTGTCAAATACCCATGCTACACAAATTGTTGAAGACTTTACTCGTTTTCGAAAAATCCTAGCATTCTTGATTTAATTTTCCTCTTTAATCGAAATATAGCCACTGATTTGGAGCACTTACCGCCAATAGGAAAATCTGATCATGTATTGTAAAAATTTAATTTGCAAACTGCCATAAACATAAATGCCCAAAAAAGCAAGTGTCACAAAAACATTTCTTGACTTTGATAAAATTAACTCACTTTTGGAAAGCATCGACGGGAAGCTCAAACTTTCCTCCAATTCTGGCTGAAATTCCGGGACCTTCTGCATAGTTTTTAGTGGAAAGTTCGGTTAATAAGACTAAATAACTAATCCTTCAAAACCATGATTGAACAATGAAATATTTTCTTTAATAACACGTAAAAAGTCATTGTGGCAAAAATTTAAAAGGTCCTAGTTAGTTGCCGACTATGAGTTACATCGGCAGGACTCCAATATCTTATCTAAAAAGATAGCAAGCTATGAACAACGTATTATAAAAAGTAACAATCCAAAATCTTTGTCAAATATGTATAACGAACGTTAAACACTGAATCTAAAGAACTGAGGTTAAATCGTCCCAATAATACTAAGACTACTTACTACCGATCATGAAACGGCCAATCTATTGGCTCATACTTTTTCTCAATTTTACAGCAATATTCAACATTCTTCTTTTTCTTCAGTTCTTTACGGAAAGCAAACAGAAAGCACCATTGATGAGCATGAAAAGATTTGTGAAAAGTTAAAATCCATTAAATCATATTCTTGTCCGGGTCCTGATAAAATTTTGCCTGCTGTTCTTAGGACTTGTTATCATTTCCCTTTCATAATAATGAAACAATCATTTGGATTATTGGAACTACCAAAAGACTGGAAAATTGCATACATTACACTTATTTACAAAAAGTATCGACGTCATCTACTTAGATTTTGCTAAAGCGTTCGACAAGGTACCTCTAAATCTGCTTCTGTTGAAACTGAAAGCTTACGGAGTTAATAGACTTCTATTTGCTTGGATACAGTCTGTCCTCACAAACAGAAAATTTTGTGTTGGAGTTTACAATCAGCTTAGCGACATTTATAATGTTATTAAGTGGAGTACCACAGGGTTCAGTCTTAGGGCCCAAATTGTTTCTTATGTACGTTGCTGACATTTCACATGATATGGTTTCGTCTTGTGCAATGTATGCTGATGAATTGATGATATAAAGTTATACCTATAATGATGTTGCAAATTCGCCTACCTTGCAAAAAGATCTAAATAAAATTTTTAACTAGAGTGAGAATTGGGGAGTCCCACTTAATACAAAAAAATGTTTAGTTTTGCATATTGGAAAAAATAATTCAGAAATAAATTATATACTTAATGGTGTCAGCTTATCCAGGGTTTTGGAACACAACGATTTAGGCGTATTAATTGACAAAAAATGATCATGAATGAATCCCGTATTGTGGCAAGTAAAGAAAGCCAATTCGCGAATGTACATTTTACATCGACCCTTCGGTAAAACAAATATTAGTATCAGGTTAAAATTATTTAAAATGTACATTAGAACAATTCTTGAATTTGCAAGTGTGGTATGATCTTCGAGCAGATTATAAGATTTAGAAACCTATGAAAATGCCCAACGAAGATTTACAATTGGCTTGTTCAATGTAATCCTTTTCAAAGTAACCTAATCCTCGCTAGATATCAGCAAGAAATTTGAAAAGATTTTAGTCCACAAGTTTACGACGCTAAAACCGAAGCAGGTTATTTTCAACAAGACAATAGCAATGTTACCGGAAATTTTAAACTACCGAAATACAGAGATTATCTGGCCACCTATATCTTGTGATCTTACTCCTGTTGTTTTTATGTGGCCCTGTTTAAAGAAAACTATTTATCGAACATCATCAATGTTTGAAGGATTAAAGCTAAGAATAATGGAAAAAATTAACGACATAAACAATAATGCAGTCATGGAGGTAGATGCAGAGCTCTGCTTACAACAAATTAATAATATGTTCAAGACATACTGTAAATTAATTTTATTTATTTCATTAATCTTGTACCAATTTTCCTTGTATCTTTACACTTGATTCATAAAAAATCTTATTAAAAATTGTCTGCCATTTCTGTTTTTGTACATATCATTTTTGACATTTATTAGTAGGGTTTGATCACCGACATGCTAAATCCTTTCCCACCCTGACTCAATTACAAATTATATCGTTCCGTTGATACATTAATACAACTGATTATATTTTACTTTGTTGGGTGACGAAATGTTCGATCAAACAATATTTTTTTAATTGTTTCAGTAAAAAATGATCATTCCCATTCTGCTTCAAGAGCTAAAAATTAGGTTAACTCCCCAAAATTGTCATAAGTACAGCCACAATAATTGGTGTCAGTAGAATTAATTTTACGAATGACAATAAGAGCTTAAACAGTTCAATTGACTTTATCAGTTTGATCGGTAGCCATTTAATCCTAATATTTACGCTATCATTCAGAGTTCTCATGAAAAAAAAATCATTCAATGCCAAAGTAGCTCAAGAGAATTCTGGACTGATAAATTACAATTGTATATTTTAGAAAAATTTAATGGAGTTGCCTCAACACACACATTGTTAAACTAGAAGTGTCTTTACAAAACCAGTGCACTCGCCAAGTTTAGCATCTGATGATACATCTGTAGTTTTAGAGTTAACATACAAATCTTGTGTAGTATTATCAAGACATCTGTTGTAAGGAACACTAATTCTAGTAATTCGCGTTAGAGTTTCAGCAGTACAAAACCAATTAAAATTCGGCTTCATCGAACAAATCGATTTTAACAATCATTTAAAAAAAATCGTATTAAAATCTTCTCAGCATCATTTAAGTAAGATTATAATTACTAAAATAAGCTCTAGGGTATTGTAGAGTTTCTGAGAGAAAATTTGTACGTATCTGGTGTTATTACACAAATAACTTTACCCAATCAGTTAGAGTACGGTGCACTTCATAAAAAATGTATCCATAAAGTTGCTTCAAAATCACTGGTTCAGACAGAAGATTATCACGAACGTAAATCGCAATGCCTTCGTGAATTGATTTACATTTTGCGTTTTCATCCAGCACGCACATATCGCTTCCCCTAACCTTTGCCATTCTCTTCAACAAAGTCACTACAACATTCTCTTTCAAAATTAGCAAAAGATCATAAACGTTGTGTCGATTTTAAAAGACACTAAATTAACTATTAAAGAAAGCACTTAGCTAAGTCAGCTTCTTCCCCGCTCCGACACACTCAATTTAACTTATTTAGCTTCATATTGTCTGAATTTCAACCATTAACTTTCATCGTCGAGATTTTCTCGCAAGCGTTCACATAACGAAATTGTCCATGAAATTGGCATATTTTCTTCGAAAACGCCAATTTCATAGCCCTTGACGTGAAATCAAGGCGTTTTTAAAAGCTTACATTTCACATTTTAATTATCCGTTTTAATGGTCGATATTTAGTTCTTCTGCACAAATGACATTTTTAACGATTTAATTTCCTTATGGCTGGTGTGTTCATCAAGTGCTAAAGGATGGTTAAATAGGTTTACTTATAAATAACAACTTCAGGGGTTTACAACTTCCTGAAACAAATTACATTAGCGTGACCTAACGTCGGTTAAGTGTACATGCGTTATTTGGTTTTTTTATGAAGTTTTGTTAATGTAGGGCTCTTAAAGCTGCAATCTAAATAGGAACGGATTATAGCATAATAAAAGTGGAAAATGTGTTTTTCGTTCATTTGTGATTTGGTGGAACAGAAATTTTTACCAGAACTTGAAATGTGATGGAATTGTAACAAAGCTATTGTTTTTTTTTTTTGTTTGATTTATTTAGTAGGAAAAAGTTTTGTCCTACTACTCAGGACTGTAAACGACAGATCTAATTTAATTAATTATCGTAAGTTTAAATCTATTAAAAAGTTTACAAATTTTCCATCAGTAAAAGACTTCTTCCATATAACTCAGGAATTTGTATCTAACTTCGTAATATGACACTTCCTCTTGAACCCTTTAAAATTGGAATACCTGAATGGCTTTAATTAAAGTCGACTTCTCCACTCGTAAAGTTTGGGGAAATTTGGACATTTAAAGGGGTCATTACATCAAAAGCAAATAGATAATTTAATGTTCATAATTAGGTTACGTGTTGAAGCTTTGAGTGCTTTCTAATGGATTTGTTATGATTTTTTCATGAAGAGGGGTCGACCAGGTAAAGACAGTTATTAGTACACTCACTAACACAAAATTTCAACTCCATTACTCATTTTAAATAATAAGTGGAAGCATTAACTGGTGGTGAAAATTTCACAAACAATTAGTCGGAAAGATATATTTTCTTGAGAAATTCCAGGATAGTAAAATAATTTACATGAATCATAAAAAATAATAGGAAACACAGAAAACGTTGAGCTGTATATATACTGACGTAGTTAGATATTAATATAACGTCAATGTAAAAAAATATAGTTTGAAATTACAATATAAGGAATGCAATATTCACAATTAGTCTGTACGAGTTGCAATTTCTGATATTCCACACTAGCTTTACAAGCGTGTTTGCGAGGTACATTTGTACTCAGCAATTTATTCATTCTCTAATATAACTGGCAATAAACTCATGCCTGTTGGTGTGGCTCTTGGAGCGTTGGAAACACGTTAAGTTACTTTATTACACGAGTTTAAATTATTATTTTTAGTTGAGAGAAATATTTGAGGCAACATCTAACATTAAATAAAATAGAGATAGTTATAAATTTAAATTTGCCTATGATTATCTAAGTATTATTTTTTTATGTTATTATACTGGGAGTACTTAATAATGGTGGTTATTTTTAAAAAACAAAAGAATTCACAGTTTTTTGTTTAAACAACGTTTGCACATTACCAATATTTGTTTAATGCCAACAGCATAATGAGAAGAATTATGTCGTAGAATAGAACAGCTATATGTGATAATGAAACTCTAGCTACATCTCGGTAACAGCTGGAGCATTAACGCAAGAACCAGCCTCTAGAGATTCTGTCAAACTTAATAACGAAATTAGTGAGTTCAGAGGCGAGATTTTCGAGCCAAAACAGAGTATCCAAACAACTAACCCTGATACCTCACAGAAAAATTCTAATGCAGATAATTCAAATTTACTTGAAGAGTTAACCCAATTAAATAATTTAAGATAACAAAATCGAAGATTTTTTGTCAATATGACACAAGTTTCTCAAATAATAAGTAAAAATGAAACAATGTTAACTCGTTGTAAATAACATTAGTGGGGAAGCAAAAGTTACTTAGGATACTGTTATATTATCCTAAGCTGGAGTTGAACCTAATTAACGGTGACCAAACTACTCGTCAAGAAGGACATTATATACAACGATATTGGAAACTATTTGATGAAAAATTTTCAAGATCCAGTTTCAAAACTGAAACCATGTGGACACAAGAGGAAGCTCTAAGTTCGCTTTTAAAGCACGACCGTACGAACAATTAACCGCAGAAATCTATAAGGCCAGAAATTTGTATACTTACCAAAACATTCACATACTAAAATTACGTACAATTTATCGTTTTATATAAACTACTTCTTGTGTTATGTAAAAACTATTTTTCGATTATTAAGATATTACGTGTATGTATTGTTTCTCAAGAAAAAAAAAACTGCGACTCACATTCCTAAATAATTTTGATTTAGAGCCTTTACGTAAGGACGTCTGCAAAGTAAATATTACTTTCGGCATGTTTTTAAGGACTGAATAAAAAAATAAAAAAATCTTAGAAGTGGTACAACTTCAGAGGTAACGCGATATAAAAACCTTTTTTAAATAAAAACATTTGTTCTTGGAAAAGAATGGATCTTTAGATTTCTATTTCAATAAAATTTCCGCACAACAAAGCATTGTTGTGAAATGAAAAAAAAATGCAAACAGAAGTTCCGTCGTGTCTCAAACACAAATCCCACCGCAGGCAAAGATTATTTTATTAATTTTTGAGAAGGTTTCATCCTTTTATCAATTTTTAGTGGAGATAAACGTATTAATATTGGTATGTATTACGAGACGTACTACCAGATGTGAATATTTTATAGATGTTCAACATTCTGGAGGGTTATTGTGTTATGTGATTACTTATTAAACTCGGATAATTTTAATATATAATAATATAATCTGTTTTAAGAAAATGATATTTGTAAATTGCGTTTTTTCTATTCTGCCATAGATCATAGATCATACATCATAAATCATAGATATAGATCACAATGTATTACCAAGTGTAACAAAAACTTTTGTAGATGATATTAATGTAAATAAACATTAGAAACTTTTTGAAAAATTCAAGGAAAAAATAATTTTTAAAAATCGAAATCGCCAAGATTTACAATTACTTATTTTTCAAGTGTCCTCCTTATTAATTAACCGATGAGAAAAGTTCAACTTTTCTAACGATAAAATGGGAAACAGTTGGTTACCCTCTCATAACGCTTTAGGGAGGTAATAGCTAGAGTCGTCAAAAGATCGATTTAACACATCTATACTTTTCTAAATCTGGAAATGGGAAACATTTCCTTTAGCTTTATTGTTTCGGTGATAATTTTAGGTGGTAACAGTCTTGTCTTACACAAAAATATTAGAGATCCGCTTCAGGGAATATAACTAATGTTCAAGGGTGTCAGCTAATTTTGAGACAATGCTTGTCCTCTTTGTAATAAGTAGAGAGCGGAAAATATGCAGCAAAATTTTGGGAAATATGATCATATGATATGCATCAAATTTATGCAAATATGCAATAATTTTCCTAATATATGGAGATATATGCAGTTGCATATGCTCCAAAAATTAAAAAAAAAGCGTAATAACCGAACTAAATTTATTTACAAATTGCACAAACAGGTTTCCCGTGCTTACCTTTTATTACAAAAAAATTCATAAATCACGTTGCAAAGTGTTTAATTAGATCTCACTGACATTTTTTAAGATAATATTCTTATACTAAAAAATAAATATAGGTAAACAAAACGAATTAAAAAATAATAGTAATCGACTATTTAATTACTATTTTGGTAACAATTTATTTTTAAATATTTTTCGAAATATTCTAACAAAAAGTTTTTCCGGTGATTCTAAAGTATGTATTTGTAAATAGAAAAACTGCGTACTCCGTCCACAAATGTAAAAATGCTTACCGGATTAGAACAGGCGCGACAAAACATAGTTCCTTCTTGAAGAATAAGTTCAGAAAAAGGTTTAATCCATAAATTAATTTGAGTTATCTACATATTGACACATCTCTATCGCTTTAAATGCTTAAATGCAAACTCACGATGAAAAATAACAGGATAACGTCCCTTCGACCACCATAAAACATACCATTAATACACTTAAGTAACGAACAAAAATATTGGCAATGAACGGTTTTCCAAAAGTAATTAGAACCCGAATTGACCTGGAAGGTTGGCTTAAGACCCAGTGGTTTCTCCAAACTATCATAAAACCCAAACCTTTCCCAGTTATTTGAAGCTCAGAACAATATTTGCAATATAATTCATGAAATTTCGTCCTTCTAGATAAATGCCGATAGAATGACATTTTTTTTTTTGAAATTAGCACAAAAATTGATAAAAATGCAAAATATGCACCCGTTCCGTGAAATATGCACCAAAAGGCAAATATATGCAAATATGCAATTTTTTTATAGCTGCATTCATTTTTAATTAGCATGCTTCGTTCACATATTAAATATCAAGACTTATATGCAAAAAATAACGGATATACAAATTTCATATAATCCGCTCTCTAGTAATAAGAGTTTATACTAACTATCAGCTAACAAATACCAACGAACAAAGAAATAATTGGAGAACGTTTGTAATCAACTAACTAATTTTACCAGTTAATACTCAAGAGCAAAGAGCTTAATAATCAAAATTTCTTAATTTGATGCTACTTAATCAAGTAATATCAAGTTATGAAGTTTCTGGTCAGTAAATCCACTGACAAAAAGAAAGGTAAAAAGTTGTTACTCAATACGACAAGAAAGTCCCTAGTCAATGTTGCTGAAAAATTTGTTGTGTGACCTTTAACTCCGTATTATTATAATAGGAAACGAATGGTCTTTGAGAAAAAAAAGGTCTTATCTAAAAAAAATTATACATTTCGTTAGTAACTTTTATATTACCCAATTTGTTCTCCAAAAAAAGTAAAAGTAATTTGACCGTGCACGTGGGATGTAGTTCCTGTGTGGGTCCTAATCATACAAGTTTTTTGTTTATTTCCTTATTCATCACTTCATCCCCCATGTATGATGAACAACAATTGTTTATGAAATTACACTACGTCTCCCTGATATTTTCATTAAAATAACCATTGTTCTTCCCCGAAACAAACAAATTGTTTTTGCGCTCTAACTTGTATCTGATACTTGCACCATAAAAAATAATTTTCCAGTGCCATGCGTTCCGACGGTTATACTTTGGAAATTAAACTTCTTCAAGCAACATTTATTTTTAATCATCTATTTCGTCTGAATCGTTCACATTACGAAAGAACTGAGCGTCAAAGAGCATAGCTGTGTAAAAGACCAGTGAATTGAGGCTGAAGTTTTCATCGAAGTTTGAGTAGAGTAAAAAAAAGAGATGAAACAATTTCCTCTCGAGACCAACAGTTTCTGTTTTTCCACGAACCCACACAATGTCGTGCATGGCAGTTAACACCATTTATATTTTTGACTGATTGCTCTATTTTATAGAGTGACAAAAGCAAATGTTGTAAATTTTTTGTAACACCGTTTCGTTGCGCTGTGTGAAAGTTTCCAGTTTCAACCAACTAGTTAAGGTTATTGACGGAAATGTAAAAAGTTCTCAACTAGTTGGTAGCCATTAAACGCTTTGCGAAGAAAATACGACCAAATCGATTTATTTGATGTCTCTGTAATTGAGTTGCCATAAAAAACCACCTAAGTCCACCATATTAACAAGAAAATCAGTAGTCAGAAAGCTCGATAATTGGGTCTTGAGTCTCACAGGAGTCAGACGATATTAGTTTTGTGCGGTTGAAAGACGTTGCTGTCGTCCTACACTGGTGTAATTTACTTTACAAGAAAAAGGGGCATCATCTTTTACGATACAGTAATTAATTAGTCCCTGCTCGAATTTAATAAATAGGCTGTTTACTGTCAAGGGATCAAAGATAAAGAACTCTTAATCACAGCAATCCCGAGGGTATACTGTGCCTCCAATTTCAAGTTTTTTAATTTTGGAAGGGAACATTTCTTGGATTATGTTGTCCGCGTTTAGCTTAACAAACTTAGGTTTAATAAAATTAAGATTACGATCGTCAACATTTTTATTACCGATTACTCTTTAATAATATACTATATAATGGATGTAAAAATAACAGAAAACACACCCGCCACACCCAAAAGCTGTCAAAATTTTAAAGATAAACTTAAAACCTGTTGAAACTGACTAGATTATATACGAATGAAGTATTAACATATCTTTTTTTTCAGAAATGCTGCACCGAAGTACTTCGTCCCGACGCCGCCGGGCGTCCCGGAGTGCGGCGTCCTCTCCCCAAATTAGGCCTTCCCGATCGGCCGGCACGAGTCCTGGCCGAAGGGCGAGCATCGCCGTCTCGCCTGTGGATAGTGAAAGGGCCTCCAGAAGTACTCTAGCACCCGAAAAAAATCGCAGTCCTAGACACAGCATCATTCCCGATATATCTCTGGACAGTCAGTCTCCTGATCAGGACGATTTACGGAGTCCCAGACATATCCTTGCATCCGACTCGGCTCTGAGTCCTCGAAACAGCCTCATACCCGACACTGCGGCTTTAAGAAGTCCCAGACATAGTTTAGTGCCAAATGACACTTACTCACGAAGTCCTCGTAATAGTTTAGTGCCGGATTCGGCGTTAAGTCCACGAAATAGTTTAGTGCCGGATGGTTTCAACCGGAGTCCTAGAAACAGTCTAGCACCTGATGTACATAAGAGCGGTAGGAATAGTTTAGTACCTGACCCGGGTCGTAGTCCTAGGCATAGTCTGGTACCTGACAATAACACGTACGGATCGAGAACCAACCTGGTTCCGGATTTTAAACCGGAGTCCTAGAAGCAGTTTAGTTCCAGAATCGAGTAGAACTCCCAGGGCGAGTCTCACTCCGTCTGAGTCTATGAACTGGCCGAAAGAAGAAGAGACGACGTGTAGTAGGAGTCCGAGGCATAGTATCGTACCTGATACTAGAAGTCCTAGAGGAAGTATAGCACCGGAGACTTTGTGCATGAGGACGAGTCCGAGAGGTAGTATTGCTGGCGAGTACATTGGCGACAGGAGTCCTAGAGGAAGCATCGGACCAGAAAGCGCCGGGGAAAATAGAAGTCCCAGAGGAAGCATTGCAAGGAGCACACTGAACGCAGACGAGTGCGGTAGAAGTCCCAGAGGGAGTCTGACGTTGACTTTTCAGGAACCGCTCTCTAATGAACGACGCTCAAGTGCCGACAATCCTTCCGGTGAGTTGTCACAAGCATAAGAAGTTAAAGGGGTTGGGGTTTTCATGACACGGCATTGTGCTTTGATACTGTAAAGGTGATGTGCGAAACAATGGTTCTATTGCTTTGGCTTAATGAGCAGCAAGCATACAATATCGATTGAGACGAAAATTGTATATTGAAGGGGAACGAAAATGTAAAGTGAGAGGGTTCTGTTGTTTTCATTTACGCTCGCTGAGGTGGAAAATTTTGTTTCAATTTGACTTTTGCATACATAAAAAATTACTAACTCATATTTATGTGACATTGGTTAAGAAGACCGAAAGAAAATTTATTACAATGAACTATATTAAGAAATGCTCCTATAACTTATTGAATTGTTCAACAGGTTTCACTTTTCGTGTCTAGAATTTATTTTACTCGGTATACCGAGACTTCCATAAATACTGATTTGTCTGATTAAAAGTTAACTGACATGTATCAGAAATTGTTTGATTTTATTTGTTTATTTGTTAATTGCAGAGGTTCAGAGAGATTTAAGATACTTAAAATAGTTCTATCAGCAGCACGTATAATACATACATATGTAAAGCAGACATAATGTTTTGAACTGGATAATCCCACTATAATTCTTTGTAACAAAGGTATTTCGATCGGATTAAATCTGTAATCTAGTGGTGCAATTTAGGAAACAGAATGTTTAATTTGGTGTAACGCATCTATCTAATCAGTTCACAGTTTGATGGTTCAATTTAAGCATTATTTGCCTCATTGCATCAATATCGTATCATTATGCAGACTGTAGTTAGCTGTTATGACCGAGGTTCGTCTATGAAGTAAATTTTAATTTGGGTGAAGTTAATTTATTTTTAAATATTAGTCGACCATTTAATTTTAAATATTGAAAAACTTCCATCAAGTCTGATTCTCCCCATATTTACCAAAAAATTTAATCATTTACGACTTACATCTTAAATTGTATTTAGCCTCATGTTTAAAAACATTCCTTGCATAATTAATATTAAGAATTTGAAAATTACAGCTTTCTTTTATGTAACGTTTTACAGAATACATTTAACAAGTATTCACAGGAGATTTTTAAGACTTTTTAAATTAATATTTTACTCCGGAAATCTACTGATACGATTTCGAAATAATTGTCTGTTTTTCTAGAGGAAAAATATTAAATTAACGAGTTAACTAAAATTACTGGTCTCTTCCCAGTAAATTTATCAGAGAATACAATTACAGAGTACAGTAGACCTACGTGTGCCATTTATTAATCATTAAAACAGTAATATCAAACAGTATTATTGCATCACCCTCACTTTAGCTTTAAATTGCACTTTAAAAATGACTATAAATTATTACAGTTTTTTCGCAACCTTATTGTTCGTAGCGCAATAATTTTTTATTTATTCATAATAATGTCTATCTAATGGACATAATAAAAATTACCGAGTTATAAGCGAATTTAATAAAGCTATAACTGTGTATAGACATCATTTATACCACACAATTTATGATCGCTTTCACGACACAAAAACTTATTTTATGTCAAATTAGACCTTTCATCACAATCGTTTCACGCAATAAACGGTCTTTTGAAATTATTGAGAAATAATAGGCAATAACTGACAAAAAAATATGGCAGCAAATCGGAAGCACTATAATAAATAAGCCTTCTGTAATATTAACATAAAAGACAAGAGCGATATGGTTAAGATCTCGTAAAAACAAGGCTTCGTGGCACTTTAGGAACCTTTCTAGTTTATATCACTGGAGATACGCTGTTCTGGGCTAAATGCATGAAATTTATGGGTCCGTGGGGATAGAACAAAATTGATAAAAGTATAGATTATGAAAACGGTGAACTTAAAGGTGGTAGACACTTACTTAGGTGACGTGGAAACGTATTTTTCTACCTTACTATCGTAAATTTTCCGGGGGATATAAAGGGCATGAGGCTTATAAACTTTCACCAAATGAAAAATGAGGGTTTAGGAGAATAATATCGATGTTTTATTAATGCTGAAGGGAATGTGCTCTTGTAGATAGGATTTTTGTTCCACACCTCGTGTACTTAATCTTTTTGAAAATCAAAGAGTTCTACAAAGATATTGTAGAAATGAATGGGCACGCATTAGTTATTCTTCAGTAAAATACTGCTATGGTTCTCTTGGGCTTACTGTTCTTTTTTGGAACTAAATATGTTGTTAATTGTAGTAGTATTAACTTATTATTTGCCTTACAGGCTTAATAAGATTCCCAGTGGAGGTACAAATTAACTTAATCTACATAATACAAATAAATATGTTGTTAATTGATTTCAATTAATTTGGCTTTAAACGATTAAATTTAAATCGTTAATAAACAAATTTTAAACACCTCCGCGTCAGTAGTTATATAGTGGGGGTTCTAGACCAGGTCAAATGAGGTCAAACTGGTCCAGCTCCCCCATTACTTTTCATCGAGCGGTCATTGACCTTTCATTTGTTGTCGAGCTTGTCGGTGCACGTGGCTGACCTTGCCAGCTGGTCCAGCTCCCCCATTACTTTTCATCGGGCGATCATTGACCTAGTCGTTGCTCGACCTTGGTCGTTTATTGCCCTCGTTCATCTCGAGATCTATCCCCTCTTTTCGTTTAGGTCGGGGAGGGATCTCGGACGCAATCTCGCATCCCCACTTCCGTTTTATACTTGTATAAAAGTCGATGGATTCGTCTGTAGGAATTACGTTTATTGCCCTTGGTCATCTCGAGATCTATCCCCTCTTTTTTTTTTTTTAGGTCGGGTCGCTGCACGGGGCTGGCCTTGGCTGACTTGCCTTAGGACTTCACGTGCCTGACCTGTACGTTTTGGCAATGCCTTTTACTCGATCGACCTGACCCGTTTTTCCATAGTCAGGTTGGCCGAGCGGTCTAAGGCGTCAGATTTAAGCTCTGATTCTCGAAAGGGAGCGTGGGTTCGAATCCCACACCTGACAGTTTTTTTTTTTTTCGTTCGTTATTTTGACGTTTTGTGTTGCGATTAAATAAAACACAGTTTAATATAGTATTATTTATTGAGGAAACCTTGAATACAACCAATTGTAAATACATTTAGCATTGTTTAAAGAACAGTAACATTTTTTATTATTAGCAATATGTTTATCACATGCTGGGATTTCTTTAGATAATTTCACAGAGTCTTCAATTGTTTCGAGGTTCACAATTTTGGGGCAGTCTTTTCCTAGCGTTTCCCTAAGGTAATTTTCTTTACATTTTCCTTTTACATATAAGATCTCCACTGCATATTCCTTGATGTATTTGAACAAAATTTCTTTTACAGATATCTGCTCCTTGAAGCCGTCATTAAATCTCAACATGTGATGATAACGTTCTAGATATCTAGCTTGTTTCTTCGTTCTTTCATCGATTTCTTTGAGTTGTTTTGTAGATTTGAATGTTTCGTGTATTGTGTTAATTCCATCGTAAATCGCAAGTTCTTTTACAATGAATTCAGGTAGACAAAAACCTTGTACGTCGACTACAACCAACTTCATCGTATCAATTATGTCAACTGACTGAGAGAAAAGCGACTATGTAATTTTTTTTTTATCAATCCAACTGTTGTGGGTGTTATTAAATCCTAACCATTTAACATAAAGTTGATTACCTTTCTTTTTAAAACTTTTTCAACGAGATATACACCTGGATGCTTAACTTTCAATAGTTCCATTTCATAGAAACCACCTAAAATGTTTTCACCCTTTTCATCTTTCAAAAAATATGTGGTGGGATTAGTGAGATTAATTTTTCTTATTATGAAAATCTCATTTGACCAATTGGGTGTGTATCCCTTATCGAATATTCCGCGATACTTACTTATTCTTACGTTATCACCAACTTTAAATTTTGATTTATTGCTAACTATTTTAATCTGAGTATAAGCAGCTTTTAGAATAGCGTTTTCATTACTTTTGTTAACTTGTGACGGTTTCATTTTTATAGTACGATGATAAGAATTATTATATCGATGTACCACATTTGCCAATAAATCTAACCATTTATAATTTCCTTGCAAACTAAATTCTTTCCACATTAAATTTTTTAATGTGCGATTTACTCTTTCGACGATTGAGGCTTTTTTTAAACTGTAGACATTGTAATGATTAATTTTGTATTTTTTCATAAGATTTTGAAACTTTACGTTGTAGAATTCTTTTCCTTGATCTGTTTGTAAATTTTTGGGTAACCGTACGATTTTGGATAAAATTGTTTCCATTGCAGTGGCGATTTGTTGAGCATCTTTTGACTTTACAGGGGCAGCCCACACGTATTTTGAGAAACAGTCAATAACAACAAGTATATATTTGTATCCTCTGTTTATCTTAGCATACGGTATCATTTCCACTAGATCTGCTTGTAATGTTTCATTAATACCTTTTATTATAACCTTGCGTCGTTTAAAATTAATTCTTACAGGTTTGTGCAATTCTGCAACAATATCTCTTTTAATGGAGGTTGGCTCATACACCTTCTTGCGTTTCATTTTTATCAGTCTTATGTATATAATGTGCTTTCTCGGCACTAACTAACGATTCTTCAAAATTAACAGGACATTTTATTATCATTTCTGCGAACAAATTTGGTACATTTTCTGTTTTATTTACAGCATATTTGAACGATATTCGATCACCGTTACGTAGTACAAATCCTTTCAATTCTTCTTTACTAAAAAATTTGTTATTTACATAAACATTTATTTCATTAATGGTAATATTCAATTTTGTAAGGGTTCCAATTTCTAAAGGAAACGTATAGTGCGTTTCTTTAGAATTTAATACATACGTGTTTTCCACGGTTTTATCGGATTCGAAGCGAAATATCAGATTATAGAACATATAGTTTGAAATAGTAATCATATCATTGTCGATAGAACCTGAAAGTTTAGCATGTTTTAACAAATGACGCCCGAATTTATCCAGAGTCATATTAAGCAATAATTTTAGCTTCGCGTAGTTCTTCTATTATAGAAACGATTTCGTTTTGATGACCCGAATGGCCTGCTGTCTGGGAAGCGACTAACAACTTCAGTCTTTCAACTAATTCATTTGGATCTTCCCAATACACATAATCAACTTTATTTGTGTTTACTTCTTTAAATAGTACTTGACCACCTTTCTTCGGTTTTTTATACTTCGTGAGAGTTGAGAATAATGGTCCTATAATATTTTTGTATTTCATCGAACTTGTACCCAATATTCGATCATTTTCATCGAAATTTCTTCGATATGCATTGGTTTTTTCTAAAATTTTTTTGTAAATTTCCTTGTCTTCCGTAGTAAAATGAACAGGCTTCTTTTTAAAAATAAGTTCATAAATTCCAGGAGTCCCTTTAAAGATTTCATTGTCTATTTTTATATCTGGACCTATAAATTGTACCTCCTTCGAACCAATATAAAATTTCTCTGAGAAAGTGTCATGTCTTACGCCTGTTCTGTGATCAAATTTACTTTCTGCATCGTGATGCATTTCGTCAATATATTTTCTGGGTAATTCATCAAAATCATTTAAATATTCGTTGTAAACGTCTGTATCAACGATGTTTTTAATATAATTTTTACTTAACTGAACAGATTTTTCAAGAACCTCATTGAAGTTATAATTATCATTGTCTTCCTCGGGAATGTATTGGAACACATTGTCCTGTGCATCTGTTTTATTTATTGATTCTTCGAAATCTTCCTGTGATAAAACATCATATTTTGAACTAATCGGACTCATTCGATCTTCTTTTTCATTTTTGATGGCATCGATTCTTTTCACAAGGTTAGCAACTTTTGTAGCAATTCTTTTTTGTCTTGGCGTGAAAATTTCTGCTTGCTTTGGTGTAGTAACAATAGTTTTTTTCTCACGAACAGGAGACAGAATTGTATTTTCTAACTTTCGCTTTGTAGGTGTACTGTGCTCAATGTTCGACACATTTTTTGTTTTCACATCTTGATTACTTTTTATTGGATTTTCACTCCGTCTCTCAATTAATGTTTCCAAATGTTTAGTGAGGGGTTCATACTTTTTCTCTTCATTTCGTTGAGTTGCTTTAATTAGTTCTAATTTTCTTTGTAAATCTTTTCTTTTCTTAATCAGTTTCCTTTTTAAATCAACCACATCTGATATTTTTGAATCCATGTCTCCTAAGGCTTCCGAAAATACAAATAAACTGAATCTATTTATTTGAATGATAGGCTTATATACCTATGCAAAATTTCACAAACATTCTATAAAAATACTTTATTCAATAGTACAGATGCACATGTTTTGTTTTGCAATGATCTCTTATATGATCTTTATAGTAGCAGTATATACATGGTAAGTTAGGAGTATCTGTTTCACCTCCACATTTTGGACATTTATATTTTACAGGAACTGGCATGTTGAATGTTCAACATACTTCTATAGACTGAAATTATGAAAATGGATCAATAAAATTATCAAATCCTTTTCTAAACCGACCACTACGAATTTCGTTCTCTTTATCGACTACTAAAAAATCATAACTGTTTTGCCAGCAAAATGAACACATTTCTTTAAATTTATCAAATGAGATATCAGTGCCGATATGATCATCATAGATATGGCGCAAGTTTAAATTATCTTGCTTAAATAAAATGATAAAATTTGCGTTGTCTCTTATTAAATGCTTAGGAATACATGTGTAGGTTTGACATAAATAAAAACAATCTATATTTCTGTGTCGTCCCATGCTAAAATATTCTTTCATTAAATTTTGCTTGTCACATGCCACATCGTCAAAAATAAAGACAGAATTAGTTTTAGCTTTGTGCGGTGGTGGTATGTTGTTATTGTCGAAATTGTTGAAACTATAAAAATTTATACCTTTAATAGGTTTTAGAAGATTTTCCAAATATTGATATTTTGGTTGGAAAAGAGATTTAGAATACACATAGACATTTTCAAATCTTAAACCATTTGGATGTTCGATTAAACCTATCATAACATTAGTCTTTCCGCAGTTAGACGGTCCGACAATAATACATCTTACTGTAGATGGTAAAAGATCCCCATGTCTTTTATTCCCACTATTAATTTTGATATCGTTATTATTTATCGGCAATTTGAGGTTTTGAGGTGTCAAACGCATTTCGACATCTGATTAAGAAACTGACATGTGGGGGGGTATAAATACTAAATTTTTCTACGTTTCCGTTAGTAGTTTAGCTGACCCGAAAGTTTGAGTATAAATGAAGATTACGAAGCGAAAAAGGAACAGTCGTCGGATTGAGACCTACAGAAAGAGATATTGTGGACGTGGGATCGTAAATTCGGTTATTAATAAATTACCGTTTGAACTTCATATTCCCGGTTATAACTTTTGTGGACCAGGAACTAAATTAGAAAAACGATTAGCAAGAGGAGATAAAGGCCGGAATCAATTAGATGAAGCTTGCAAATTTCACGATATAGCTTATGGTGAACATAAAGATTTGGAAAATCGACATAAGGCCGATAAAGTTCTGTTAGATAAAGCGAAACTTAGACTACGTTCTTCGGACGCTTCTTTGGGCGAAAAAGCTGCTGCTTTAGGTGTTGCGGCTGCGATGAAAGCTAAAATAAAACTCGGTATGGGTTGTCGAGTCAAAAGGCAAACTAGCAAACGTGGAAAAGTCTTGAATTTTAATGATTTAAGAAATTCCGCCAGACTTGCTTTAAAAAATAAGAAATTTAAGAATATGAACGATGCTGTAAAAGTGGCCATGAGAGCAGTAAAATCATCAAAAGGAAAAAAGAGAGTGAGACCTGTTCGTCACAGACGTATAATACCCATACCGAAAAGTGGTGGATTTTTACCTCTACTACCAATATTTGCCGCTTTAGGCGCTCTGGGATCTCTAGGTGGTGGCGCAGCAGCCATTGCAAAAGCTGTTAACGATGCTAAATCAGCTAAAGAACAGTTGAAAGAAAATCAACGACACAATCAGAAAATGGAGTCGATAGCTGTAGGAAAGTCAGGAAGTGGATTATATTTGAAACCATATAAAAGAGGATATGGTCTTTTTTTAGCTCCATCAAAATTTCAAAAGAACTCCCGATAAATATTCCAAAACATGCTCTCACCAACATCGACATTTACAAATATGTAAAGCGTTTGAAAATTCCCCGCTTCAGAGGAGTTTTTATGAAAAATTCACTTCCAAATAAAGTACGCCTTAATGAGTGTGGTATATTAAATTTAGACAATAAGGAAGGTCCTGGAACACATTGGACAGCTTATAAAAAAACTCGAAACGAAGTTATATACTTTGATAGTTATGGAGATTTGAGACCACCTCTTGAACTGATCAAATATTTACAAAGCAACGGTTTCTGTAATATAGTATATAATTATGAATCTTTACAGACTTTTAATAGTATTAATTGTGGACATTTGTGTTTAAGATTCCTATATAACTGCTACAAATGAAATTGTTTGAAATTCGAGCGTTTTAGTTGAACTGTTAGTGTCGTCGAAGTAAGTTGCACGATGTCCAACGTATTCTCATTTGATGGAAACAGTTCTGTACTTTCGAGCAGATACTATCCACCAATTATCTTGGAAGATTATAACTATGCTTTAGGATTAGAAAGTTTGGTTACTTGGAATTCTTTTCCAAATATCGATAGCAATAACAACAAATTTTATTTTTTTACACCAGACAAAAAAGAGCATTACATAGAAATTCCCGAGGGTTCTTACGAGATAGAAGACATTGAGTCGTATTTAAATAAAGAAATCAAAAACTATATGGAACATTATTTTCAATACGAAATTGACAAACACCGAAATAGAATAAAGAAATTTAAAATGTTAACACCAAGCTTAATAATTAGAGGAAATAATAATACTTTAAAATCGGAAGTTAAATGTACTCTTGATATAAATTTTTCAAGAAAGGATTCGTTAGGGAATTTATTGGGATTTAAGGATACCATTCTGAAAGCGCATAAAACTCATATATCAGATTTTCCAGCAAAAATTTTAAAGGTAAATGCTCTTTGCGTTTATTGCAATATAGTAACTGGTTCATACAAGAACGGAAGTCCCGTTCACGTTATCCATCAATTTTTTCCAACAGTACCACCCGGTTACAAAATAGTGGAACGACCATTAAATGTGATATATCTACCAATTAATACGAAACAAATAGATGAAATAATCGTTAAAATAACAGATCAAGAAGGTAATATTGTTAGTTTCAGAGGTGAAGAGGTAGGTGTACGGTTGCATCTTAAGAAGGTCACGTAATGGGTATTATATTTAATGAAAATCTAAAAAACCGAAATTCGGTATATATAAGTAGGGCAATGAAAAAGAGATCAGTCAGTCCTTTGAGAAGGGTCAAACGTTTAACTTTAGGAAATCGTAAATTTCTTGAATCTCTAGGATTAACGGTCTTGAAATAATATTTTTATTGAATATATAAATCAGCAATGAATTTTGAAATATTAAACGTAAGCGAAAAAGCTGCCTATGATCATTCAATTTATTATGGAGAAAGACATACACACCTACCTTATTCTAACAGTTCATTTAACTACGATGATGAAATAAGAATTCCTATTGAACATCAAGATTTATACACTTTTCCACATTTGAGTACATTGCATATAGAGGGTAAGGTTATTGTGAAGAATGAAATCGACGAAATTGTACAGAAACCAGAAATCAAATTTGTAAATAATGGCGTTCTTCTGATGTTTAGTCAAATAAGATATGAAATTGCTGGAGTCGTTGTGGATAGTATTAGAAATCCTGGGTTAGCGTCTACCATGAAAGGATATGTAACGTATAACAGTAATGAAAGCGTAGCTCTAGAGAATGCTGGATGGTTTCCCAAAAAAGATTCGAATATAATTAAGGAAAATGGAACTTTTGAAGTTTCGATTCCATTAAAAATGATTTTTGGTTTTTGTGAAGATTTTAAAAGACCATTTTGAATGTAAGACAGGAGCTTGTTTTGGTTCGTTCTAATACCGATGTGAATGCTTTAATTTCCTCAAATGATAAATACAAAATTAAAGTAGAACTTAGTAAAATATGCTGGAAAATGCATCACTTGTCCGTGTCCGATGCCGAAAGGATCGCATTAATCGATATTGTAAGAAGCAACAGGGAATTGGATATTATGTTTAGAAGTAAAGAATTACATGAATTTGCTCCACCAGTACAATCGATAACAAATACTTGGACTATTAAAACTTCCTTAGAAAAACCTCAGTACATACTTTTTGCATTACAGCAAGGAAGAAAAAACCAATTGAAGAAAAACTACAGTCAGTTTGATCATTGTAATCTGAGAGATGTAAAATTGTACCTTAATGATACCATGTATCCCTACGACAACCTGAATGTTGATTTCACAAATAATCGGTATGCAATTCTCTATGATATGTTTAAAGAATTCCAGACATCGTTCTTATCCAAACAAACCAGCGAACCATTATTCGATAAGGATGAATTTAAAGAAAAGACGCCTATAATAGTAATCGACTGTTCTAAACAAACGGAAGCTTTGAAGAGAGGCCCCGTTACAATCACTTTGTGGTTTGAGACGATCTCTGGTATTCCTGCAGACACTACAGCCTACTGTCTTATTCTTCACGACCGAATGGTAAAATACATCCCTGCACAAGATGTCGTCAGAGTGTTGTAAATAATTTAACCTGTTATTGTATTATTATTATGTTTGGGGGTAAATAAAACTACATATAACATATTTCTGTGTGTTTTATTCATGGCTACCAGAAATTACATGTAAAGTTTTCTTATAATCATCTAATTTAATCGAGGGCCATTTTGTTGAATCCGGTCCCTCAGTCCATCCTAATGGTATTTCAGGATTGGCTTCTCCTTTGACAATGTTCTTTTTGATCCAGTTGAAAATTCTTCGGTGCTCCTGATTTTGAGAAGGTTGAAATGCGAAAGAATCGTAATTTATTATTTCTAAAGACTCATAGAAAGTACTGAGCGCTTTATGGTTTGCCAAATACGCAGCCCGACACATAAATTCATCCACGCACTGGTCGATCCTTCGATAATTTTTCCGGATATTCTCAACAGGATAGAATATATCTCCAAGATTCTGCCAGCGATTATCACTCAATAATTTATAAATAAAACATTTATACGTTAGAGTATTGTCCAAATAGTTGGTGGTCATCAAAAACTCCAAAGCAGCATAATTTAAATTTTCAATTTGGTCTCTTTCGCATACATGTAGAAATGCATCAATGTAACCATCGACACATTGCTTTCTTTGTAGCAGAATACAAATGTCAAGTGTATAAAAGTCACTTTCACTTTCGGCAATCCATTTAAACACTTCGTCCGGTACAATAAAATCTTTTTTATCGATGAGATGAAGGAATAAATTTAATTTCGTTCGATCACTCGCAGCGGCTTTAAGATATGTTTTGTACACATTTTCGGATGCACAAAATGCTTGTAAATCAACAAATTGTCTCAAGTCAGACATTGTTGTAATCATAAAATAACCAACATCGAATAAATCATCTGTGAAATTTAATTGCTTATATATGGTAATCCCCACTTTTTTTAGCTTACGTGCGAAATATGATATCCCCAAGGTTTCGTATCCGTTGCAAATCTTGTGACAATCCTTTTATCATCATTTGGGCTGAGAACTACTTTTTCTTGTTTTACTGTGTAAACAGTATGATGTTTGGACTTGATGAGTCTTTGTGATTTTTCGTAACTTCGATTATTAAATAAACATTCTTTGTAATTTTCAAACGTTATTGTTTTAAGTGATGCTTTTGTACTACCTTTGGATTTTTTAACTAATTTTTTATTGAAATCGTCACTTGCAATTCTATATGCGTACATTTTAGATCTGAGACCCACAAATTCTAGCATAATCTTACCGTTATTTTCATCTTTCATTAAACCTGGTACTTTCTTATTTTTCAGTTCTATATCATAAATATTATATAAATCATAGTCAGAAGTATCAAATCGATGTGAGTCTTTCTTAATATATTTGTATATATCGTCTACGTGAAATTCATAAATTAGGCTGTCAGTGTCGGTATAAAGTAACTTAGCATTATTTTTAAATGTTTTTTTAATATAGTCATAATGAAATTCATAGAGAAAAGTTTTAGAAATATCTAAAATGCAAAAACCAACATAAATTGGTTTATTCAAAAATACTTCTAATTTACTCATTTCGATTATTGCTGAATCATCGTCAAATACAACAGAACTGTGAAAATTTGGTTTAGATATAAGAGAACGAACTCCCCATCTTCCCTCCCATTTACTAACCAATCGAATATCGCGATGTTTTCTTACATTTTCCATGCATTTGCCATAAATAGCATTAATCATTAATTTAAAAAAATCTTTTTCAAAATCGTTCTTTGCTTGCTGCCTAAGTTTTGTATTTAAATCTATATATTCCTTTAACCACGCAGATTGTTTGAATTTCATAACACGATGTACACATTTTATTTTCATACCAAATTTTGTATACATTTTTAAATTCCGATAATGAATAATATAATTTTTCTTGGGATATAAAGTCAACAATAACTTCTTAAGTTTAGATCTTGAAATGGGCGGTATCATATGCTCTGGAGCTAATGGTAAATCACTATGAATTTCATGTAAATCTATTGGATAATCTAAATCGCATTCAATAATATAACCGATTGCTGAATTTTCTGGGGTATCTAAGATATCAGCTATATTGAAATTTTCTACAAACTCAAATTCTCCATACGGTAAATATTGAGACATTGCCGCTCCGTAAAGGTTGTTAACATCAAAATACATTAAATAGGTACTATCTTTCGAAGGATCATATTCTTCTTTTGGCATGTATTTGTTATTGGCTTTACCGTATCTATTGGAACACTGCGAAACTCCACCTCTAATACCTCTTTCTACAAATAGAACTTTATCTATATCCGTTAAAAGTTCTAGTTTAATTTCTGTTGTTTTTAACATAGCATCAAATGTTAGGCCCGGAGCAGTATAATAATGCAACGGATCAAGTTGATAAGTATTTAAACAAGTAGTTCGAAAAGCTTCAAATACATCGGCTAGAAGAAGCACATCAGTTTTTAAATATAAATCAGAATATTCTCCTAATGTATGAATATTAAAAGTATTCCATACATTGGTAGCATGGGAATAATCTTCATATTTAATATTTTCATCGTATAAGCGACTATAGAAATCCTCCTTTTCGGGCAATTTTGTTTCAAGTAGTTTCTCCCAGGAGTTTATATAATCGTAAGGAAAAACTCCCTTTCTGTTTAACAAATCAAATTCTTCCATATTATTACAATTTGCCAACGTAATAATTTTCTGAGAATTATCTAAATTAGAGGAAAGTTTGTCTAAACTATGTGGCATAAATCTGAAAGAATCAATAAACCGTAAACTAACTTTCGTGTCTTCGACAAATTTAGTAAACGAGATATATCTTTCTTTGTTAATGGGAAGTAACTTAATATCACCTTTTATTGAATTTGAAAGTTCTTTAATAAAAAAATGGGCATCATATCCGCTCATATTATGAAAGACCACGGGTATAACACAAATATCTTTATAATTTAAATTACAACTTTGATGGGCAGCGCCTCTATACATTCCAGTTAAATGACTATGATCGCGTACTTTTATGTTCTTTTCCGAAAATCCTTTTTTACATATATGACATATTTGGGAGGATTCAAACTGCTCACGTTCTTCCGTAGTTAATGTTTCCATAGAAATAACGTTCTGAAATTTATCGTTGCAGAAATGAGCCATTCGATGTAACTCCTGAACGAACCATTGAATGCAATTTTTACCTCGATACAAACGAAATTTAGAAAATGAATTATCATATGAGCAGTGAAAATAGTAAGCAATGCTGTGCGCAATATGTTTTTGATAAGTTTCGGTCTTATTCGTGGTGGACATATGCTGTTTGGTACAATCAAGAAGAATACTCTCGAGATCTGCATAAATAGTAAAAGGTACTTTTTCTTGATGTCTATAATTTTGAAAATACAAGTAATTTTCGTTTTCTGTTGGCAGTCTTATGGAATATTTATTAATACTCTGGCATGAAGTTTTATGTTTTTGGAGCAATTCCTCTGTGGTGAAATGATTTAAGCATCTTTCGCATATATGAAATTTACATTTATGGAGGGAAAGTTGCGTAGCTAAAAGAGCTGACAAATTTTTGATCCATACGAAATGATAGAGCAATTGTTGATCTTCAAAGTTATCATTACTGTTATTAGTATTTTGTATTTGTCTTTCAGCGGGTAGCATAAGCAAATTAATTGCTTTATAAGAATTTGAAAATCTAGTGCTTAAACGACAAGGTAAAATTTTTTTCTTCTCGATGCAGTATAAATTAATGGCAAGATTGTTGAGTTCCTCAAATTTTTGAATGTCTTTAATTGTGATTGGGAAGTCTAAATTATCATATTTCAACACATTTTTGAAATGAGGATACGATGATTTTCGGTCTGAATGTTTATCGGTAGGAAATAAAGCCGAAACTATGGCCCAAAGAAAACAATATTCATCATTATTTTGTACATTAATTATTGCATGTTTTTTTTTTATAAAATCTGGTGTGGATACAAAAGTTGAATAGCCGAATTTAATTGGGTCGTATTTATTTATGTTAATTTTCAATCCTAAAATTTCATACAACGCCCACCCGGAATCCTTTTCTGCAAATTCCTCTAATTTTTTCATGATTTTATCAATGACGTTTTCTTCGTACCATTCTTTTAAATTTGTGTATTGATCAATGTGCTGATTTTTTGTTGAAAATGTTTTAATGTCTGTTTCACCAGAGTGCGGTTGAATAAAATTTGCGGAAAAAATTACATTTACCTTAAGCATTGAGTTTTTCCGTTCTTTTTTAATTCTAAACATAAAGCATTTAAAAGATTGTTGAAAAAACTGAAGAGGATCTTTAATGTGGTGGTTACTTATAAATCCTGTACGAATTCGTTGTTGAAAACAGGATTCGACATCCTGCCATGTTACATTAGTCACCGGTTTAAATTTGACTGTTTTAATATAGCCTTCACCAGTTTTTATAGATAATTGTTTTTTCTTATTTAAAAGCTTTAGGCGATAAAATTTCAAATACGCCAAACTTGTTTCTAAGGAATTTGCGTTTTCCAACATATTTTCTCGATGGATTTTACATTTGAGTGCTTTTCTAATTATTCTAATACTGGTATTGATATAAACTAAAAAATGTTTAGTTTCTTCGATTGTTTTGATTTTACTTATGTATTCATGAATTAGCTTAAGAGAGTTTTTACATATAGCCGTCACTGATTCTTGTGATTTCATTTTTTGTCGTGAAACTTGCTCACCACAGCAGAAAAAAAGAAACACTACTATTTCCCGTTGACTAGTTTCTTGTTTATATGAGAATTAATTTGCAAGTTACAACTTGCAAGTCGTAGTTGAAAACGTGGTCGTAAAAAATAAATTCAAGTCAGCGAAAAATGAAACATGAGGAAAGCAACTGAAGGAGGGAAAAAAGTAGGGGTGGGGATTAATATAGTGTATAAATTAAAGATCACACAAAAGAACAGATTAATAAGTGTTCTGTAAGTACATATCATAAAAATTAATTAACGACAGAAATGGGTAAGCTTATATATATTATTTTTTTTTGTAGTAGTTAATTTTTTTTTTTTGTGTAGAGAAATTTGTTATCTGCCCCTATGATGTCAGTCACAGGCTTTTAGAGAATAGGCTGAGAAAGCATATTTTCAAATGCCACCGGGATGCCTG
Source organism: Zophobas atratus (assembly GCA_022388445.1). Taxonomy (NCBI): domain Eukaryota; kingdom Metazoa; phylum Arthropoda; class Insecta; order Coleoptera; family Tenebrionidae; genus Zophobas; species Zophobas atratus. The sequence goes on along the minus strand of CM039442.1, from coordinate 23,678,816 downwards.
GGAAAGGGAGCGAAAACTCTGGGAGAATGCACTTCCAAGACCATCTACACCACCCCCACCACCATCAAAGTGGTTCAGCCAACCACCACCAACACCACCGCAAGTGGAAAACTGGGACAACGAATTCTCAGGGACCTATGTCCCAAAGTTAGATAGATCCCTGTTTTTAGATAGAACAGCCTTAAACGCCTACCATGCGACATTTAACAAATATATAAGAAAACAATAATTTGTTATTTCTATCGCTATCACCCCACCACCATCATTTACCACACCATCATTTACCACCTCTAAAAACTTCTTCCCTACAAATATCAACGACCACAACTAAGTATTTGTGTCTGTGTACAAGAAGATAAGTCTAAGATGTTTCTGCCTAGCAATGTGTTAATACTATTAAATGTGCTTGTTGAAAACAACTTGTATATTTACACCACTTCAAATATAAGTCTGCTGTATATTCAGACGTACGAAAAAGAATTTTGGGAAAAAATGACTCCGATCAATCTAATCGAAACCAGTTATCATCTCTTCTATGCGAAAAATATAACAATGCAGAATCATTTGACTTACAAGATAAAAACGGAAGAAGAAAATCACCAATTTTCCAATTGGTTAATAATAGAAAATACTAAGAACAGTCGCAGTTCAAAGGAAGTCATTGATTTTTGTTTAAGAAACGATCGTGTATGGTTTGCTTCATTTTTTGTCATATTCACGATAATGACTGTAATAGTGGGATGTTGGGACCTGGCTGCTCGTTAATGGTGGTGGTGATGGTTGTTGCTATATATATAGAATTCCGCAACAACAAACTATTCATTTCATCCAAACAATGTTCGGCTTAAACTGCACACTTGTTCTATCAACCATTCTAATTCAGAAAGATTTTTATTTATTGACTGATAGCAATGTTACTGATGTCTATCTACAAACTATTGATAGTAGTAAAGAATGTATTGTTAGAAAAATGTTAGAAATTAAAAATGGGCATGAACAACTACGTATGTTTTATTCAAAAAATGTATCTTCCTCGAACCAACTGCAATATCGGCTAGAATTAGTCTTCAAAGACAACACTCGATGCAAGTCACCGAATTACACCATCATTAACGATTATAGTGGATACAAGAATTCTACAGGTGCAAATGTTACAGAATATTGTTTGGCAAAACCATGGATATGGATATTTACTTCAGTAGGAGCAATTATTTTTGCAATCGTATTTTGTCTGTTACTTTATTTAGTATTAATTTGTTTCAGTTATTTTAGTAAATACAATACTCAAACAAATGTATGATTCAATAAAACAATTAGTTACTATTAATAGTTTTATTTAATGTCCTTTAACATATTTATTTAACAGCATCAGTACTACGATTTAATACAACAATAAGTTATTTAATATGTTTTAAATTATTTGTCCAGCTGCACGATATGACTCATCATGATCCACCACCACAGCAGTGATTTTTGATGATTGTTTATAGGTTTTTGATTTTCGTTTTTTAATGATGTTTTGTTGTTTTCATGTAAAATTCAACAAAAAGCGGTTTTTGGTTAACTTGAAATTTTTTTTTTTAATGTCTTAGTATATTTAGTTGTGATGGTAGTAGTCATATAACAATACATATAAAGAACAACCTATTTCGCTTTTTTTTTTTTTTTTTTTTTTTTTTTTTTTTTTTTTTTTTTTTTTTTTTTTAAGTGTTGCATGTTGGGCTTATTCGAATCCTTTTTCGATGGTCTTTTTTTCGACCTGAAAAAATTTTTACGTAGCGACCTCGAAAAAACTAGAAATGGCTCCTGTATCTAGGTCGATGTGGACAGAATCGATTTTTTTGAGCAGACTTATGCGTTCGTTCCAGAAGAAGGTTTTGATGTATACAACCGATATTCTATCTCTTACCATTTGGACACTAGAAACTTTTGCCCTTTTCTCCCTTATTTTCAACTTTTTTGAAAATTTTTTTTGCTCAACATATGGCTTAATTTTTTTAGCTTTTCCCCGTTCCCTGAGCCGACATGCTACCTCTTACCGCTTACGAACTATGACGTTTTTTCGTTATTACTACTAAACGGCAGCGAAAAATATTTATTTTGCTAAGTGGACCTATAGACTGTTCACTCAGAAATATTTTGATGCAAAAATATTTTTTTTAAGTTTTGCCGTTTCGACGCTACAAACTTTTGCCCTTTTCACCGCCATGTTGCAAGTTAGCTGAAAAACGTCGAAGGGGATGTATATGATACGTATTTGTGGATCTTTTTTGTCCTATACACGAACCTTCTATCTCTTACCGTTTTCGAGTAACAAAGTTTTTTTCTATTTGAACGGTAAACACACCTATGACTCATATTTATTTTTGGTTACGGTAAGCTAGTAGTTCATGAGGATGCATTTTTTTATGGAAAAACAAACTTTTCAAAATTTCGATAAATTTTTTTTGAGATTTTTTATTTTCAATTTTTCTTTATATCCTTTGGGTTTTTTTAAATTTTTTTTTCACCAAAACTTCTAATTTGCTTCCCTACTGCTCAAGGAAAACTTTTTTTTTAATTCTGACAACCTTTTTTGACGAAAATTTTTTGACCCCAAACTCAAATATTCACATATTTAATTACATGGACCTATTGATTATTCATCCAAAAATATTTTGACACAAAAAACAAATTTTTAACTAATTCCGTTTGGTCACCACAAACTTTTGCCCTTTTCTCCGAAATGCTAAACTCAAACTAAAAACCGTCGACACAGGTGCATGTGTTTCGTATTTTAGGAACTTTTTTGTTCTTTGCACGAACCTCGTATCTCTTACCGTCTTCGAGTAAAACATTTTTTTTTTATATTTAAACAATTATTGCACCTCCAACACACATTTATTTTTACACAAATGTGTCATTAGTTTATAGGGATGCATTTTTATTTTTTTAACAAACTTTCTGCCCTTTATCACCCTCAAGCGATAATTCTTTTTTTTTAATATTTCCGAATACGTCCCTGTCTATTGCGACAAAAGCGTCCAGTTCCGTAAGAATTTGCTGAAACAGCATCGCGTTATTTCATTCTGTGTTGTAATAATGACGGGCGGCGTGTTTCGGTTTATGAATTTTACCGTGAAAAGATTTGGGAAAAAGGTGGTTTTGTTGAACTAAATGGTGGCTTCTGTGAAGTGTGCGTGTATTTGAATGTTTTCGAGGGAGAACGGATGATTTTATTGCCTGTTTTCAATGTCGTAAGTAACAATTTTTTTAATTTTTAACAACACACTCGCCTTCTGACATTTGAGATTTTATTCTAATAATCACGGACAAATAAGCTTAAATCGGCAGAAAGTTGCTGATGAACATTTATTTATTAAGAAAATAACAGGAGTTTTGTCGGAGCAAACACGGCTTTTATTCGTTGCTGTTATTCCCAATTAAATAATTTTAGATGAGACTGGGGAAAATAATACACCAAACGAAATAAACAATATTTATTATAATTTCAATTACAGCTTAAGATTATACAAACTAGTTCGTATTTTATACATTTTAAGAAACTAATAAGTTTTAAATTTAAATCTAATTTACGACGCAGTGGTTTAACCGCAATGTGCACAGTTATTTAACTGATTTTCTTTGCTGAATAATTTTCAATTCTGAATCCAATTTTTCGATTGTTTCTCTAAATTTTCGCTTCTTCTCCATCATTTTTTCGATTAAGGGCTTTATTTGCAATTCGAAACGTTCCACATTCATTTGAAATCTTTTAACATCGTATAACCAAGTATTAATTCGGCTTTCTTTATCATTTATTAAGAAAATAACCGGAACTTTGTCGAAACAAACACGTCTGTTATTCATGACAGTTTGCAATCAAATATTTTTTACATGAGACTGGGGAAAATAATACACCGAACGAATTAAATAATATTTATTATAATTTCTATTACAGCTTAAGATTATTCAATTTAGTTCTTATTTCATACATTTTAATTGCTTCTTTTAAATAACTAATTCGTTTTAAATGTAATTCTAATCTACGACGAAGCAGTCTAACTGCACTTGATTTGTTTTCCACATGAACCAATGCCTTCTTCATTCTTCGATAAATTCGATATTGATGGTTCGACCGATCGGACCTCTATTTACCAAGTACAATTTCAAGCCGTTCACGATCTTCTGGTTCAGATCGCTGATCACTGAGTCGGTGAATTTTTCGGTAAATCTCTGTGGAAGTATCGTTCTAGACTCTTCAAGTTGCACAAATATCTTGTCACCGTACTTTGTAGACAGTTTACTAAAATTTTTTGTTAAAAATTTTTTATTTTCTTCTAAAGTTTTCGCACTCACAAAAGCTTGCAAGTGAGACTCTTTATTCAAGGTAGAAATGAAAGATGACATTTCTAAGTGTTAAATAATTCAATTCAAAAAACTAATTAATTCTTACACACGAATCCATCGACTTTTATACAAGTATAAAACGGAAGTGGGGATGCGAGATTGCGTCCGAGATCCCTCCCCGACCTAAACGAAAAGAGGGGATAGATCTCGAGATGAACGAGGGCAATAAACGACCAAGGTCGAGCAACGACTAGGTCAACGATCGCCCGATGAAAAGTAATGGGGGAGCTGGACCAGCTGGCAAGGTCAGCCACGTGCACCGACAAGCTCGACAACAAATGAAAGGTCAATGACCGCTCGATGAAAAGTAATGGGGGAGCTGGACCAGTTTGACCTCATTTGACCTGGTCTAGAACCCCCACTATATAACTACTCGCGTCAATCACTTTGTGTTAGTACTGAGTTTTCCCAAACAAATGGGAGTTTCAGCTCCTTATTTCATTTTATCAAATTTGATTAATAACGTGCCCATTCGAGTAGAATTTGGCTAATGAATTTACGTGCTGCTTACATTTTAACTTGAGCGAATTAAATTTTAAAAGGGCTGCTAAGTTCAATACATGTCAGTGTTATGAACTACTTACTTATTGCTACCATTTACCTCAGTCTAATAAACTTGCAACTCATTTATTATCACGCTTTTATTAGCTTGGGTTGTATGTATCTATGTATGTATGTATGTAACGGAATCTTTGAGCTTAATTTTCATCGGTTTCTAAAAGTCTGATCATCTTGAAACTTTGCACACGTCTCAAGGATCGATGACAATGCAATAATTTGATAACAGTTTCCCATTATCCTTATTAGGACCGCCAGGATCCTCGATCCTACGGAGACCACTGAGTGGTTCTTTCTAGAAAAATCTAAATAAGTAATTAATTCCCCAATTTATGAATTTGTCGCAGACTAAAAAATGAAAAATAAATAATAGTTTAAAAAACTAAAAAAAACACGCTTTTATTGCTAATCGAACTAAAAACTAGAAAATAATTTTTAATGACAGAGTTTAATATTACAGTAGTAGAAGATCAAACAATCAATCATAATAAATCACCTCAAATTAAAATTATAATAAAATTTAAGTTATTAACAGAATAATTCAATTCAGAGTAAAAAGCGTGGGGTGCATTTTACTGCGGTTCATAACCATCCTCTCATAGATAGTTGCCAATAGAATGATTGTAATATTTAAAATATCAAGCACCCCACGCTTTTTACTCTGAATTAAATTATTCTGTTAATAACTTAAATTTTATTATAATTTTAATTTGAGGTGATTTATTATGATTGATTGTTTGATCTTCTACTACTGTAATATTAAACTCTGTCATTAAAAATTATTTTCTAGTTTTTAGTTCGATTAGCAATAAAAGCGTGTTTTTTTAGTTTTTTAAACTATTATTTATTTTCATAAGCTGCTCTTTCACAAATTCCGAGCAAAATAATTAGTTACACAAACTCTAACATTGTGAACTGATGAAACAGTTTAATTCTTTTGCAGCTTTAATAGTTGAGGAAGAGTATTAAGTTTATGAACAGTCGGTTGTTATTGCCGGCAAATGTAGGAATTGACACAAGAGCGTAAAATAAAACATTGCTTTAAAAATAATTTAAAGCTCCATACCAACAGTGTTTTATTAAATGGATTTACGAAATAAAATCTGCAAATTATTACTTGATCTAGGAGAGACATTATTATAACACTCCTATAAGATAAAGGTTTAATCGTGTTTGTTAAACTTTGTATTTGCAGACTTTTTAGTTATTTTCTGAACACGAACATAGAGTTTTTATAATTTTGAATATAAGTAAACGTTATTATGTTTCTAAAAATGTAGAAAGGAAATGGAGAAAGGAAGGTAAAACAAAAGTTGTCTGCATTTCCTACGATACCGGAAATGTTTTGAGTATTTTATGATGTCTCTTTATCTAGTTTACTACATTACATCTATTTCTTTGTGAATTTAAAACTGTCTGTTCCAAAATTATTAGGTTTTTTATTTATTTTTTGCATTTTCCTTAACGTGTAGAGAAATTGAAAGCAAAAAACCACAAAAATGAGGCAGCTTAATTACATCGCTTTGTTTCACGAATAAATGTTATCAAAAAATTCATTTTTATCATGTACAAAAACACCACTTTACGGGGGTTCATTTTATGCACCGTTGAAAATGATGACTAACATACACTTTGTTCTACTTCTAAGAAAAGAAAAATTATTGTTGTTTATGTTTTCGGTTTACTTAATGCTTAAAATATGTAATATACCTAATATACGCCAAAGTCTACATAGTACTCAAATTAAACTAAAATGAGCAAAAAATGTACCTATTTTGTTTAGGTTTTAATGATTTGAGATCTTACAGATTCTATAGGATTTAATTGTAATATTAATTATTATTAATTAATAAATAATACTCCGCAGTCAGATTGCGTGTATTTTAAATTAATTAATGATAAAAGCTTGTAGCAATTTTCTTTAAATTTATATTCAGTAATTTTTAAATGGGGCGATGTATATGTTGTATAAGAAGACGATTAATGTATTCACTAAAAACAAGTAGGTACAGGGTTTCTATAAATGATTATAGGCTGGCAGTAGGTCATGTAAACGTGTCGCCTCTCAAATTTAACTGTACAGAGATCTGTACTAAGTGCCCAAGGACGCATGACAAAGGCCACACGTATCTGTATAACTGGTTGCCTAAACGTGTCATATCTTTTTAAAAAATAAAACCAATTCATTCCAATCAAAGGAAACCAATTTTTTGCGGTTAAACATCACAGTAAATGTAGAAAATGTTTATTATTCTGTTCAAGGCACATGTTCATTCTCTTTTTAATTTCAAAAATGTTCTGTAACATCCTTTCGTCAATACTTTGGACCCATTGTTCAATTGAGCCTTATCCTGATGTAAGCAAAGTGAGTAGATATTATATAAATTCCAATGATACAGACAATATCGCGCAGGCGAAGTCAGATTTCTGCAGCGCCAAGTTAAAATTAACCAATGAGCGACAGATTACGCATGTGTTTCCGGCTGCATTCTGAAAAGTGGTTTGTTGTCACAGGCCTTTGCTCTGCTATTGGAGTGCCGGATACTATTTCCAACGTAGTTTTGATGATGTGTGAGCACGGAAAGTCACTATGGAAGCTTTACGATCTTACAGGAAAAGGGTCAAATTGTTCAATTCTGCTCAAATCGTCTCAAATCATCAACAACTTCCCTCGGATACTGAAATCTTCCACGAGATTTCTCTTTGTTGACACTGCCAGTTCGAACAAATCTGTTGATTACATCTCTGATGTGAGCCGTTAACGATGTTTCTTGAATTATTAAATCACGGTATTTGCCCAGATATTCTTGCTTACAAGCGGTTACAGAATACAGGACTCTTCGTTTACGAAGCGATAACACGACATGACGATGAAAGTGTCTTGTTCAACAGAATAAACCATTTTTACAGTCTTCGCTTCTTAGCACAAAAACAAAATTTTCGTACGCAACCACCAAGAGTGTTGAAAACGACTGTTTTGTTGTTTTGAGGTTGGATCAACGAGACTTATTGTTATTCGCACTTGAAAAGCATTAACACAATAGAAACGACGACTTTAAATGACATGTTACAAATGACATTAGACATTAATGTGACAAGAGAGAACTATCATAATGAGGCATAATTTCAGCGAAACGGGATTTTTGAAATCCATAGCCAACTACGCCCTTAGAATCATTTAAAAAAAAGCCCTGAATTAGTGGGCTTGCTCGAGTAAGAAAATGCTTTATACTAACGCTTTAAATGTGGAATCTGCGGTTAATACATAAAAATCGCCGATTTTGGGATTTTATAAAAAATAATATACCTAAATAATATATTTTCTACAAAAAAAAAAAATAAAAAAAAATGTAGGCCTATCTATTCATGATGCAGTTACATCATAGAATGATTTAGGACTCTGAGGGAAACAGATGAATTGGAAATTCTTGTATACGTATAAAAAAATGGTCGAAGATTATTTCGACGGAATTTTCCTTCGCTCCTAAATTATACACTCCAACAAAGCTCGTTCTTTTAAAAATTATAACATGTAATTTTGCGATTTTGTTTTATGATAATCTTTACAAAAAAAAAAAAAACTATTCTCATTGCATGCTTAAATTTGACTGTGTTTATACCCGGAAAGAATTCGACCATTAGGACGTTCAGACAACAGCCATCATCAAACTGGATGCATTTGCGTTCAAAGAAAATTTGATTAACATTGTCTCCTCAAAGTACTAATTAATTAATTACGCTACAATCGAACAAAACATTCCAAATACACTGCCAGACAAAGAAAAACCCGGACACTTGAATATTTATAACTTTACACTAATTTTTAGTGCTACTACTTTTTTACTTGTTTTCTGTTTCCATATGTTTTAGAATAAAGTTATGCACTCTGTTAATGAATACATAAAGTTCGACCAATTGCAAATATAATTTTGGAGGTTTCCACGGTCCAAATCAATGCATGATCGTTTTCCGGGTTGGAATCGTGTTAATTGAGTTTTTGGGCTCAACGTTTCGCACACTTTTGTAAGTGGCATCTTCAGGAGCAGGGTTAAGAATAAGGCAAACGAGCACGGTAATTCAGTTCTCTCTTCTCGCGAGAAGAGTTTCGCCTCTGGTATGGTTGACATATTGAGTTATCGTGCTCTTTTTTGCCTTATTCTTAATCTTGTTCCTGAAGATGCCACTTACGAAAATGTGCGAAACGTTGAACCCAGAAACTCAATTAACATGGTTCCAACCCGGAAAACGATCATGCAATTGCAGGTATACACAAAAAATTCAAGTGTCCGGGTTTTTCTGTCTGGTGGTGGTATTATTTTGGATGAGTATTTGTTATTCCGAGAATTTTTGGTGTCGCAATCTCAAACTTAAATTGTAAAATATTGTTATGATTTTTTTTTCCGAAAACCTAGATGTATAGACTAACAATCAAAACGGATTCATAAACCATAAATGCAGGAGCATCGTATTTTATAAAATTTAAATAACATTTATTATTGTTGCTGATTCAACAAATTTTGGTTAGCGTCTTACCATCTAACCATATTCCTAACAAACATATAAAATTTGATGATATTAATAATAAATAATAATCAGTCCAGGAGGTTATCTGTTTAATAAAAATTGACACAGACAGGCGGAAACATATGACCTACATTTTCGTACTCTACGGATAATGAAACGTCGAGGAAATATGAACGTTCGTCGGATGAACCCTATCACAATACTTCCGTAGCTTACGCTCGTGAGGTAAAAATTACCTTAATGTTGCATAATTAAGGAGACTACGTGCTCTTTTTAAAGCAAACTTTTTCTACGCTTAATGACTTCTAGAAAATCAAAATAGGCCTCCTGGTTTGGTCTGCTTAACCTATGTCTGTGTCGGGATATGTTAGACACATAATCCTTACTGGACTGATTGTTGTCAAATTGTGTGCCTCTTTTAGGAATATCTTGTTTGATCGTCCCGATCAGTAATTTTGCATGGTAAATGTTATTTAAATTGTTGTGTTGTTTTTAGATTTTTGGGAAAAAGTCAAAACTGTATTTTACAATTTAACATAGAAACTGGAAACCCGAATGTCCTGAAGTCTTACAAGCGTTTTAATGTAGTCGTAAGCATGGTAAATCGTTTATCAATTTTTTTTAGTTTATGCTCTCCAAAAAAATTGGACGCTATTTTACAATTTTGCTGAATCAATGTTTCTTAAATTTTCTAAAATTACATAGGTACTGCTGCATATGTAATTTATGAATCCGTGTTGAATTGTTGCTCAGGATATCTATATTTTTGCGAAAAAATTAAAAATTGTATTACAACATTTTATAATTTAACTTTGGGATTGCAAAACCGAATCCTGTGAAATCTTGCAAATATTTTAAGGTTATTGAGAACTTCACTTTCGCCGAATAAATGTTGTTCAAGTTTATGAGTAGTTTTAAAAAGAAAAACGAGTGTGGTTTATTGATTAATTAGTCTTCTAGGAGACAAAATAAATCAAATTTCATTTTCTTTTAACCACTGATGTTTGTAATCTGAACGTGCTAACAGTCGAATTTTTTCGTAGTATAAACATAAACCAGCGAAGTTAAACATGTACTGAGAAATTGAGAATATCTATATTTCTCTCGTTGGTTATCTGCTTTAAATGTATACATATTGTCCACACTTGTGCGAACTGCGCTCTCTTGGAATATGCACCCCCGCTGCGCATATTTATTCTGTCGAAAAAACCTTCGAGCAACTTTTTTATCGTAGATATCCAGATTTTCGCAAGAAAATCAAAACTGTTAACAATATTTTATATTAAAATAAAAGAAACCTTGTCCAACGACTGAGTTCTAAAGAACTGGATGGTAAAAGTTCTATGTAATAACATCCAACTAGTTGTTGGTAGGGCAGTTGTTTACACAACAGTACTTATGTTATACTTAAATATGTATAATTTAAATTTCGCCCACATTTGTATTTAGTATTTTTATTTTTTATTTATTTTAACCACCAACACATAATACATTAAAATCAGTTCAATTGAATGGCTTGTTGTTCTTATACTTTTGTCACTCAGTATATTTATTACACAACGAGTAACCTGCTGGATTCACGTTGAGGTGTTAAAAATATTATAAGTTTCGTAAATTTTATTCTTATCAACGAAATTATTACCAAAATTATTAGGTGTGCAGACGATTTTCACTTAAAAATTGGTCCACTAATATTACAGAGAACTTTCCTCGCCCCTAAGGAACAATAAAACAAATCCAATTTAAAAAATATTGATAATACCAGTCACAAATTAATTCAAAATAGTGACCCATCGGATGATCGATCCCATGACCTTCGCGTCATTAATACGTACTCCAGCCACCTGAGCTTATTGGTCAGAGTTTCTCTTATATTACCATAAAATATTGTTAAACAATTTTGATTTTCTTGAGAAAATCTGGATGGCTATGTTTTTTTTTTTAAATTGAGGCGACGTCTTCAAATTGTTGGTGAGGAAGAACAGAAAAAAATTTGTTAGCGTCTTAGTATTTGCAGTTTCGAGGATTATCTACCTAACAAATACAGACACAGACGAGAAACAACAGACATCAGACAGGCGGAAACGGGAGGACTATTGTTTCATTTCCTAGGGGTCATCAAACAACAAAACACATGAAAGTAGTCGTTCGGCATATAGACTCTATTACCATACTTCCTTAGCTTACGCTCGAAAAACAAAAAATGTATTTATCGTTTACAAAACCACCACAGTTGCTCATAAAATCCATTAGTCCTCTGTACATTAATTTCTGTAGGGAGTACATTTAACCAGAATTTTATATGGGGTAGCCCTTACAAACGTGCCATCAATGAAAATCATTCTCTAGTTGACGCGACTTTGACACTCATTCTTGTCCCTCGAAGTATACAACAGAGGATGAGGAAGAGAGCTGTTCTTCTAGTGCCGCGTCAACTAGAAGACGATTTTTGTCGATCGCACCTTGTAATTAAGAAACAATAGACCCTAAAAGAAGTCGTGAATTCCGTCACACTTCTAATGTACATCCGTTGTTCGCATTGACGTACATCCGAACCTTAATCTATAATGCAAATCTCTCCAGAGACATCGCAATAGAAATGGTAACGCATTTACCACCTAAATTCGCATATACTAAAGTCACTATCAGTGTCAATTTTGTTTGCAGGATCGAGAAGCGGAGGTCGTAGCACATCTCCTTACAGATCCTCTTCCAGAGGAGCGGTTAATGCAGCGTACAGTGGCAATTCTGGATTCTCGGAGAGCGGATCCAGACGCGCAAGCAGTTCCGTTAGTCAGGTAAAGTACGTGTAATTCTGCAAGCTTGACTGCATTCTTTCTATTTTTCATGAGTGCTGATGCAGTGTGTGTTAGATAGGTTTCATTACAGACCCGGGAAAGAATATATACAGGTCGAGTATTCGCATGAAATTATGAACCTCTGCGTGTTTTATCGCTGCATTAGTTTTGGATTGAATATCGCCTTTCAGATCTGTTTCGTGCTATTTACAAGTCAGATTTTTATGCAGAAATCATGTAGGTTTCACTTTCTATTCCACTTAATCAAATCAAACTATATTTGGGCCGTTTATTTCAGGCTAAACTATCATTAAGTTACCTTACCAGTCTGACGATCATCCAACTGCTTAACAGTTTTCAATATAAAATGGCATCAATTCGCGAAAAATAACACACAAATCATATATTCTTTTCTAAGTCTGTTTTTCTTGTTCTTGCATACTGTCTTCATGATCGGGCATGATTTTTTTCCCTCTATTTTAATAAAACAAAAAGGAAATGCGGAGCAATTTCAATACAAAATGCAGTTTTTAATTTTGCTCTTGGAACGCAGACACTGCTGGATAAAATCCATTTATCGACAGAAGCTTCCAAGTGTGATGCTATAAATTATTCAGGACGAATAACCGTGGGTGGAAATATTTAAAAATACTTTAAAGCATGACATAAAGATGTATTTTTAGAATTAAATTTTTTATAGGGTAAAATTTTTCTGATGTCAACATTTTCCAAGCACTCTGTTAAGTTTGTTGCAGGTAATCATATCCGAAAGTTTTAGCGGAAGTATATTTTATGTATAAGAAGAGCAGATTCAAATTATGAGTACACTGAAAGTGCAGATCTCTTTAATATTTGAAAGTTGGTCGGATGTTTCTTACATTGGGGGAAAAGTAAGGGTAGCTTTGTAAACAAGCGTACTACGAGAGGAGAAAATTGTGTGTTGTTGTTTAATTATTTTTGTTTACTTCATCGTCAGTTTAGAAAGTTTTGTAAAACTTCTTTAGCAACCAGAATTAGTGACGTAACGGAATTAAAACTTAGAATAAAGATGCACCAGACAAAACTTTGGTAATATTCAAAAGGATGCTGTGTAATATTTTATTGTTACTTTATCTAGTTGAAAAATAATTAGCATAATTCGTTTGCAATAAAAATTGTTGTTGACAATGCCAGTATAGATTCAGCTTTTATATGTACAAACATACAAAATATCCCAGAATACTACATATTAGTTTATTTGTGTTGAAACAGAAAGGCTCTAAAAACGCAGTCGTAAAAAATTAAGTATAGAGTTCGTAATTAAAGTGACCATTTTTCTGCCACTATGTTTCATGTTTTATATTTGTAACTCGTACTGAAACGTAAAAAAATGTACTATTTTTATAATTTCAAGAAAAAGGCAATTGTATTGAATATTATAAAACAAATCATTTTATTTTAACATCTATTAAGTATAAAAATTAATATTCACTATACTTTAAAACGACATGTTTCAATGAATTTCGTTATTTGTGTAATAAATTTAAAAATTTGCCCATATTTTTAATCATAAATCTTCAGTAAAGTATTGCTTGAAAAATATCGCCTAGGGCACATTATGGAGGATTTAATAAAATAAATAAAAGCTTCGAAATAATTTGGAAAATTGGGGCGAAAAACTTTGGATATAGGTTTCGCGTGGAGGCAGAATTGTTTGACAGTTTGATTAAAAGCATATTGATGTGGAGCGATGTGACAAAGACGGCATGTAGTCGAGGACTGAAAAGAGACGACAAAAGGATTATCTGAAATACCATCAAAAATAACAAAAAGTAATATTTGATATAACGAAACGAAATTTAAAAATAAATTTAAAAGAGTTGACACAAGCAAAGTGCCGAAATGAGTTTTCACCGATTGTGTAAAGAGAACGTGAAAATCTGCGAGAGAGTTATTATATTACAACAATAAATCAGATGTATTGTACGGGGTGCTTTAGATTTATTACAATGACTATACAAATTTTGTGTATGTAATATTTAGTTATAATGAATCTTGGTTCTTTTTAATAATCACATTTTTTTCTATAGTATAAAATTGAAAAAATACTTGAAGTAACTAATTTCTAATAAATGTAGCCTGTAAACCATTGGTTGGGATGGACACTAGTTAAGAGAATAACAACATTGTGATATGCATGGTATGGGAGGGTATAATTAATTTTCTCCCTGCCTTGCTAAATACACAGTTTAGTAAATATTTTGACCATTTATTGCATCAACTGCACTTTTTCTTATTAAATTTTCCAAATTGATAAAATTGACATTATTGATTTTCCCAAACAGTACCTACTGTTTTGGTGCATCTGAACTAAAACGTTAAAATAGCAATGGGGGTTGTGAATGTTATTGAAAACTTCTGTGCAATAATTAGTAGGTGGTTTGTTTTCTATTTAGTGTAGACTTAATTACATGTTATGCAATATATGTAAATGTTTGCGTTCAAAACTTCGTTAGGCAACATTAAAGTTAAAAATCATTAAACAAGAAAACATAAGAAAAAAATCAAAGTAAAAGGTGATGTAATTGAACTTTTGTTCACGTGCTTTTTCATCACAAGCATGGAATCTAGGGTGGAACAGGTGGTTTACTTAAATTCTTCATGAAAAAGAACTTACTGTTTCTTTCATGTAGCAAATCTATCACTCGAGGTAAATCAAAAAATCTTAAAAAAAGTATGTAATAATTGACAATTGTGACACCACGAGACTGTAAACGTTAAAATTTTCGCAAAAACATTTGCAAGGTATAATAACGTTTTACTCTCGACACGGTTTGAACGTCTGCGTGGCGCAGTGGATGTATGGCAGAGAGCAGCGACCTGCGGAACTGCGTTGCCAAACTTGGCTCTTTGCATTGGTATAACACTGTGACTACTTTTCTTTTATGCCGTGACTAGAATTATCCATGTTGATGACGTTATCACAATTTTTTTATTGGTCAAATTAAGAACGAGTCATCCCGTTTTCTCGAAAATGTGAAGAATAGGGACGTCTTTATATAATAATGATAAAATAAGAATTACAATATTTAGAACATTTTGTTCGATTGTGGTTTAATTAATAATTTTAGTCCTGTTTTGAGAAGAGAAACTCATTCAAATCAAACTAGCTTCTACGTGACATTCTTTCGATGTATAAACATAAATAAACACTTGAGCTTCAGACTGCTATTTCCTACTGCTGAAAGACAAGGGCTCTGGAGGTGGAGCTGGGTTTGTCGGATTATACTTATAGCCTTCCACCAATTTTTTATTGATCAAATTAAGAACCTCATTTATTAGATTTGTTTAATGAAACAGTTAAATTATTTTATTGAATAATAATAATAATAATTAAAGAATTGCAGAACTGAATACTTTGAAATCTTGTAGATATTTTAAGGTAATTGTTGATCAGAATCTATCTCTTTATTCCCCCCAAAAAAATAGATGACGTCATCTCAAAATTTTGCCGCATAAATTCTACTCAAAATGTGCAGAACATGATGCGTTTTTACTTGTGATTTATCACTGTATTGATATTTTTCATATTTGCTTAAACAGGTGGCAGTTATTTTTAGTATTACACTGCACCAATCTAAGTTGATATACGTGTGTCCTTGCAAAAATGTTCATCACGTCTTCACAAAATTGTGTAAAGAAAAACTCAACTCGAAAATGCTGGATATGTTTCATTGTACTTCAGAAGCGAGAGAAGTTCTCTCCAAACAACTTTCGATCAGTTCTTTTACCTATGCAATAGTTCGCAAAAATAGCAATAATGTTGTTTTTAAGATCTGTGCTGCAGTATTTTATGTAGAAATAAAAAAAATGTGCGCACATGGTTTTCTCATCTTTTAAATTAAATTAGATTTCAACATACAAAGTCTTTAAAAAAAACTGAAATGTTACAATTTCGAATATCAATAATTCAGTTTTTTGCAATAGAACACCCGTGTTTTTTGTTCTCTTTCATTCAATATGACGCTGTGTCTGTCAAAAAAGTAAAAAATCGCAATAACAACCATTTTAAAATATAGGAAATAATTAACTAAAAAGAAATACAACAAGAGAGAGAATAAAAAGCAGTATAAAATGTAGACTGTTTCTGATAAAATTGATATATCTCTCCATAAAATATTACATATATCAAAGATTTTAAATATAGCCCCATTGCGGTTTTTCCATGGCTAAACAATCTCAAGAAAATTAGAATAACGTGGAGATGTGCCATTTGTTTACGACGCAAGTCATATAAGCAAAACAACAATATAAGGAAGATGGACAACGGACTCACCCTGATTGCAACGATCTTCCTCGACGATTTCTCTTGATTGAAGGCACCTGGGCCTTTTGTAGATACGAAGAAAAGGCGCTGGGGCCTCTTGCAACAACGAAAATGAAACAACAAACAACAATAACAACGGGCCGCCACGAGATGTTCTCACTTCGACGGTTAACGAACAACGATGCAAATTCGTTACAAAATGTTTTTAAATTTTCTTCTCCCAGAGGGCGGCTTTCTTGTGTGGGTGGGGATTATCGGCGGGTGGTAGTTAAGGGTAGGCAATAAGGGGGTGGACAGGAATTGCTGCTTGCCTATCTTTCGCAACCATAAACATATGTACGAAACATACCGCCCACCAAAATACGGATCCAGTATTTTATTTACAAGTTACGCTTGCAATGAGCTACAAATACTAAAATTAACTAAGCAGAAAGGAAGAAAAAGACAAAAAAAAAAAAGAACAACTACAACTAATATATATACAACAGGTTTTGAAGATTCGACATTGGTTTTATTGGTTGGGCAACGGACACAATTTGACAAGGGGCCGTTTCATCGTCCCGTGACTGGTTTTAACCGTGGCAACGCGAACGATAGAGTCAGTTCCAGGGAATAACTCCACGATGCGACCCATCCTCCATTGCAAGGGAGGCGTATTATCGTCCTTGATGAGGACTACCGTACCTATTTCGATATTGTCTACGTGCTTAGAGACTGCCCATTTGCCACGCTGATACAAGTTATGAAGGTACTCGTTTTTCCACCTACGCCAAAATACTTGTTGCATATGCTGCACTAGTTGCCATCGAGACAACCTTGAAATTTTCAAATGAGATAGGTCGGGGTTTGGAGGCGATGTGAGTGGCTCCATGGTAAGAAATGACCCGGGGTTAAGGGAGCCAAATCGTTTGGGTCAGAGCTCATATTACAGAGAGGACGCGAGTTGAGCATTGCCTCAATTTGGATTATCAATGTGTTGAACTCTTCTAGAGACATGATCTGGGTGCCAACAACTCTAGATAGATGGGTCTTAACCGACTTAATCCCACTCTCCCAAATGCCTCCAAAGTGAGGTGCCGCGGGGGGATTAAAAGTCCATTGAATCAACTGTGATTCGGCCGCTGTTCTCATCGTCTTTACAAACTCGCGATTTGCCCCGGAAAAATTGGTCCCACAATCACTAAATATGTGTGTACATCGACCACGGCGACTAACAAAACGACGAAGTGCCGCGATAAATGCATCCGTGGACAAACTAGATGCCACTTCCAAGTGTACCGCCTTGGTGGCAAAGCAGATGAATAAGCACAAATACGCCTTTATCACAGATGCCCTCTAATCCTAGCAACCGAGACTGAAAAGGGTCCGCCGTAATCTACACCAACGCAACTAAAGGGTTTTGACTCGGATACTCGCATGGCGGGTAGATCGCCCATTTTTGGCTGTGCAGATAAAGGGTGAACTTTAAAACACCGAACGCAAGAGGACAGCACACGTCGAACTGTACGCCGAGGGGACAGAATCCACACAATTTGACGAGATAAGTACATGGTTGTATTTATGCCACAATGAAAATTATCTTCATGAATTTGACGAATCAACAAATCTGTAAGGTGATGTTTGCTCGGAAGTAAGGCCGGAAATTTAGAAGCCGACGGCAAAGTTGAATGACGAAGCCGCCCACCTACGCGTAAAATTCCCTTCTCGTCCACAAAAGGTGACAAATTTAACAATCTTTTAGAACAGGGCTCTCTTCTTTGAAGCCTTGACAATTCTTGGGCAAAGACAGTTTTTTGAACCTCGCTTATGAGGTACAAAAGTGACTCAAAGAGTTCTGCCGCCGTCAGCGACAATGAAGAACCTTTCTCCTTTCGCACCGCTCTACGACAGTAAGCAACAATTCTTTGTATTTTCCTAAGCGAGGAAAACCGACGGACCAACGTTTCACCAATAGTAGGCTCTTTGGTTTGAGCAACAAATAGCTCGATCTTGCGAATTTCTAAGTCTGTGTCGACTGACCCAACAGGTGATTCTTGAGGCCAATACTGTTCGCGAAGTTTCAAGAATGACGGGCCCGCCCACCATAAGGAGCTTGAGACAAAATCCTCCGGCAAGAGCCCGCGTGATGTTACGTCAGCGGGGTTATCGGAAGTAGGTACGTGCCTCCACCAACTAGGTAGTACTCGATCGTGAATGTAAGAAACTCTATTGGCTACAAACACCTTCCAACGACTAGGTGAAGAACGGATCCACGACAACACGATAGACGAATCCGTCCAGGCAAATATGCGACTGAAATTCACTGTGCTTTCCAGTGCCTTTTTAACAAAATCAATCAATTTGGCCAGCAGTACTGCTCCACACAACTCCAGCCTAGGAATGGAGACACATTTCAAAGGCGCGACTTTGGATTTCGCAATCAACAACCGAATTGTTGGTATGCCCTGTGTAATTGTTCTCAGGTAAATTACACAACCGTATCCTCTTTCCGATGCGTCACAAAACCCATGTAACTGACAGTCCGATGTGACAACGAGTGGTACGTGGCGTGGTATCTTTACAGATGATAGAGTGGGAAGTTGCTCTTTTAGATTATTCCACAATTGACTAATCGGTATCGGAACCTCTTGATCCCAGTTAACACCGGCCTTCCAGAGCAACTGTATAATATATTTTGCCAAAAACGAGACAGGACATAAGAATCCGAGAGGATCATAGATCCGAGCAATTTCCGACAGAATGTTCCTTTTTGTGCAAGGTAAATCATTCGGTTTTACGGAGAATGAAAAGTTATCACATGCAGCATCCCATTGTAACCCTAGTACCTTTAAGGCGACTCGCAAGTCCTTATCAAAATTGGAAGGTTGTAGCTGCTTGTGGCCCTCGGGAATATCCTCCAACAATTCCACACAATTGCTAGCCCACTTTCTCAGCTCGAAACACGCCGAAGACAATAACTGAATTAACTGTGACTTTAATTCCGTTGCCTCTTCTAGTGACTCAGAACAACAGACAAGATCGTCGACGTAAAGATTTTCTCTCAATGCCTTGGAAGCCAAAGGGAACTGTAAGTGGCCCAGGTCTGCCAAGTGCAGCAGGGTCCGGATAGCCAAAAAAGGGGCAGAAGCAACTCCATACGTAACGGTGTTTAACTGGTACGATTGGATTGGGTCCGACGCGTCGAATCGAAAACGGATTAATTGAAAACGTCGATGTTCGGGAGCAATCAAGATTTGTCTGTACATCTGACGAATGTCGCAGGTAAAGGCAATTGGTTTCATTCGAAAAACTAACAATAATTGGGCAATGTCTGCCTGCAGTTTGGGACCAATGAGAATTGTGTCGTTTAAGGAAATATTATTAGACGCCTTGCAACTGGCGTCGAACACTACGCGAATCTTATTCAGATTCCCTTCGGGTTTGATTATCCCATGATGAGGGATATAAAACGAATCACCCTCAGGGAATTCGTCCGTGAGTAAAGACATGTGATTGGACGTCAAATAATCACGCATGAAGTCCAAATACAGTGCTCGAATGTCGGGTTGTTTACTTAAACGACGTTCAAGAGCAAGAAGTCGTCTATCTGCTATAGCTTTAGAGTCTACAAAACTAGGTACTACGTCGGTTTTAAATGGGAGCGCGACGCCAAATCTACCACCCGGGTCTCGAAAAATACTCTGTCTAAAGATTGCCTCAGCTTGTGAGTCAGATGGTGCAACAGTTGTCCTGAATGGGACTTCTTCGACGGACCAAAATTTTTGTACTTCGTCGTTCAATGAGGGCTGGAGCGATATATGTAATGCCTGCATAGATGGTAACGACGTGGATTGAATCGGACCCAGCAAAGCCCACCCAAATATAGTTTTAACCATGGCGGGTGTTGCGGTATGGTCCACCATGTGGTTGCAGACAATCGCCGAATATACGTCTGCCCCCAACAACACATCAATGGAACCCGGTTTGTACCAGCTGGGATCCGCGAGATCCAGCTCCCGAGAGAACTGAGATTGTGATGGGTCTATTGGTGATGCCGGGAGCTTGCCGCAAATACGTGGAAGTACATGGAATTCTAAATCTAGAGTCGGCCGCCGAGATTTACGCGGCCGTATCTGCGTAGATGTGATGTATGATGCATTGGTTATAATTTGGCCTACTCCAGAAATCGATACTGTCGATCTGGTTTTGAGTAGACCCAATTTATTGAGACTGGCACTCTCAATAAAAGATGCCTGGCTACCGGGATCCAACAAAGCGCGCATAGTTTGGAAATTTCCCCATCTATCGCGAATTTCCAACACTATGGTCGCCAACAAGATATTTTTTTTGTAACTCAAGGGACTGACAAGTGAATGAACAATGCAAGAAGTGAGAGACTCTGACGGAGTTCTGTTTGTATCTGCCTCCGTGGTATCAGGTTCCGATGGCGCATGCGAGGTTTTACGAGATTTAAAATGCAATAACGTATGGTGTCGTCCACCACAATCACGGCAGCACCCCTTTGATGGGCATTTACTCACCGCGTGTTCTTCTTTAAGGCAATTAAAACAAGTCCTAGTAGGTTTTATCAATGAATATCGATCAAAGGGCGACGCTTGTACAAATGTTGGACACTTTACGACGTTGTGAGTTTCTGTGCAAAGCGGACATTTTTTTACTGAGTTCGACGTAACAACAAATGACGCCTTGTTGTGACTTTTAGGGCCACTTAAATTAAACGATTTCTGGCGAGCAACTCCTGTGGGATCCGGACAACAATCTAGTACTTTACAATGCGATTCAATAAAGTTTTCTAGATCCTCGCGAGTTGGAAAATCAATCTTTTGAATCCGACATTCGGCCTCAAAAGCCTTCCTAGTATTCACATCTACCTTATCTAACAGAATGCTAAACCACAAAAAATCTTCTAAATTGTCAGCAATTTTTAAAGCTTCCAAAGCCCCGCGATGCTCTTTGAAACTGTCGAGTACTGAGCGAAGTGCTTTTGCAGACTCCCTTGTTAGCTTTGGGATGGACATAATCCCGTGAAAAATTGAGCTGCCAGTTTGCGTTTGTCGTCATACCGATCGGTTAGAATTTTATATGCTATCGGATAATTATCCTCAGATAATGTTAACGACTTTATCAGATTTAATGCTTCACCGGACAGGCAACTAAGCAAATACTGAAATTTGTCAACGGGGGGTAAGGATTCGTTATTGTGAATTGCCGTATTAAACGTTTGAATGAACGGGTACCATTTCACAAAATCGCCGTCGAAGTTTCGCAACGAGATTTTTGGTAAACGAATATTATTTTGTCTCGTTTGACTATGATCACTAGGAGTGGGAGTATTCAATGCGGAGGACGCGGGAAAAAGTTCGCCATATGCGACTCCGGTTTCACAATACAATCGATCAAATTCTTTCCTCACCGCATCTTCGCTTTCAAAATCCGGTTCGGTTAAGCTAGATAGGCAAGAAATAACCGCCGCATGATATTTTCGAAAATCCTGTACAACTTCCTCAACGCGTTGGTACCGGAATGAAAATAAACCTTGAGCGTAGTTTGCACTAACGCGGAAGAGGCTACGTCGTGGGTCTCTACCATTTGATTGTACGCAAGGGCTCGCATTGCTCTAGCCTCCTTCAGTTTTACAGCCATTACAAATTTTACGGATCTTTTCAACACCAAGCAAATTTTACGAACACGTGTTCCGTTTCCGTTAGCACCCTCGTTCAAGGTCAAGCAACCCTACCAATAAAACCAATTCTACTGCACAAAGAAATGAGCGCAAAAGTGTGCACGCGAAATATATGAACAGTTTTTGCAGTGTACCACGAAACAAAACACTGTAAACCATGAGCTAATTAAACTATCCGGCTCGAAGGACCATATGTTTACGACGCAAGTCATATAAGCAAAACAACAATATAAGGAAGATGGACAACGGACTCACCCTGATTGCAACGATCTTCCTCGACGATTTCTCTTGATTGAAGGCACCTGGGCCTTTTGTAGATACGAAGAAAAGGCGCTGGGGCCTCTTGCAACAACGAAAATGAAACAACAAACAACAATAACAACGGGCCGCCACGAGATGTTCTCACTTCGACGGTTAACGAACAACGATGCAAATTCGTTACAAAATGTTTTTAAATTTTCTTCTCCCAGAGGGCGGCTTTCTTGTGTGGGTGGGGATTATCGGCGGGTGGTAGTTAAGGGTAGGCAATAAGGGGGTGGACAGGAATTGCTGCTTGCCTATCTTTCGCAACCATAAACATATGTACGAAACACCATTAAAATTTCGAAAATAAACCATCGTTATAAAGGATTAAATTTTTGAGTAAATAATAGAAAGTTCTTAGAAACTGTGTAAAATTAAAAAAAATCATTTTCAGTGTAACAAATTCCACTCAACTTGAAACATTCAAATAAGTATTTTACAAAACATACTTCTAATAAGTAATATCCACCACCCAATTATAGGGTATAGCAACAGCTCGCAATTACTCGAGGTAATACCCAATATAACCGGTGGGTGTACCACAGAATCTGTGAATGAAGACAAAAAAATAGTTTTTATAGTTACGAGTATCAGTCACAACTACCAACTACTTTTGTACTATTTCCACTTAACTGCTTTTGTTGCAACTGAGTTAATAGATAGTTGAAAAAAATTCAACTATTTATAACTATGAGCTGGAAACGTAGTTGTGCAGTGTCCCCTACGGGTACTAACTATATCATGAATAAAGTAAAGTAGTTAGTAGTTAGTAGTTGTAACTACATTTTTCCCTAACACTGATTGACACAAAACTAAATTCTGCAAATTATTGTTTACTGTCGCAACAACTATTAAATGACATTAAAAAATTGGTCGAAGGTCAGTTCGACAGAACTTTCTTCGCTCTTGAAGTATAGTCCAACAAATCCTATAAAAAATCTTCTATAAAATAAGAACCAGTGGCGTAAACGACATCCTTCAGCGACTAGCCCGCGGGGGCACAAATTCAAAAGGGCCACGGTCCGCACACTATGGACAATATAAATATATTTAAAGCAGAAAATACCCAAGTCGAAAAAATGTGTTATTATCGATGTACATGGTTAACTTTGATTGTTTATGTTTATACATCGAAAGAATGTCACGACTAGCACGTAGCAATTTGTTTGATTTGAGTGAATTCGTCTTCTGGAAACAGAGAACTAAAATTATTAATTTAAGGGCCACTTTATACAATATTTGAGATATTGAGATTAAGTTAAGCACGCATTTAACGACGCGTTTAGCGACGCCTGATTTGCATAGAGTCGGTCACGTGGTACTTCAACACCGTGTTAAAAATTTAATGGCAATTAAATATTTAAATGAGCTTCTGTAAACCGGGTCTAAGTTACATTGGAGCAAAATGTTCTGAATATTATTATTCATTATATTAATCGCCGGAACTTGGATCTGATGTGGGTGCTGAGCCACGCTGGCTGTTACACCGTTTATACACTTGCGTCTAAAGAAGGTGGTTTAAACAATAAACAAATATAATAATAATAAACTGACTGACTGACTCTAGAGGTCATGAACGTAGCATATCGCCCGATGGACTCAATTACAATACTTCCTTTGCTTACGTTCGGGAAGTAAAAAGTGACAGAAATTCGTATTTCTAATAAAATTTAGTTGAAATGGAGAATTTCATCCATTTTAAAACTTCTAGTAACGAAGAAATTAAGAACAATTGTAAATTGAAAATTCAAAATTTTGGTCGTGAAAACAAAAGTATTTTTAATAACTGTGTTCGTAATAACTGCAATTTTTAAATAAATAAGTTTGTTTTCCCAATTTCATTTGTTAGATTATCTCATGAACGAACTTAAGCTTGTGAATTTTTTTTGTCAGGACAAAATTTGATTTTTTTAAATTCGTTTTTGATGCTTTTCAGGAAATTGACTCTACAAACCGTCAGATAAAAAGACTCGTGCTGACAGACTCGTCTTTTTATAACTAATAGATGGTTTGTGTCATCAATTTGCTAAGCAATTTAATTACTGGTTAAAAAATTCAATTTTATTCGAATAAAAAAACCTTTCGTGTAATTACCGTCGATTAAAAGCATCTCTACAGTGAACCCGCTTGTACAACATTTTTTTAATGTAACTTTCTGGATTCAGTAAAATGTTTGTTAAATTTAGAATGATGGCTACAACTAATTGATGTTATTTAGCACACATCCTCCAAAAAAGACGGCTTAGAAAAAGTCTTTTTAGATGAAAAGACAAAGTTATTTAATTTTACTCATAATTCGAATCACGAATCACCAAAAACGGAAAAAAGTTTTCAAAAAATAAGTATGAGAATATAATTCATGAATCACATGACCCCATTTCCTCCAATAGAATTTGTTCATGCCCTTAGTTACATGTCTATCACAGCGATAATAATTTTATTGCCTTATTGTGGTCTGTTGCTATCTAAATTTAAAAACTGTCAAATTGACAAATTTTAAAATTTCGTAAATTTTTTTGTCTTTTATGGCTTGCCAACGTTGGGGGCAAGCTCAAAACGACGAAATCAACTCTATTATCAAAAAATGTGTTCATTTATTATATTCTCATGTTGAATATAACTCGTGATATGATTAATAATCGAAGATATGGCTCGTGAAACCGAAGCAGCACATTCAACTCGTGCTTCGCACTCGTTGAATCTGCAGCTCGGTTTCACTCGAAATATTATCGATAATAACACAGGCCTGCGATGGTTTTCCCCCAACAAAATCAAGTAGTAATTTCGGTAGGTCTTAGATACTCATGTATAAAAAAAAATTGCAAAAATTTCTATCACGTACAGTTTCTGCAAAAAATATTTTTTTCAGTTTTGTTCTTAGTACTATAAAAATTAACTTCTAGATTTTGTGGTAAGAATATATATGGATAATGGTGTTGATATTTCATTTCGTGTTCAGCTTAGTAAGAGTTATTTGTGTCCACTATGCGCTTACTACCCTGAATTTAAACAAAAATTACTAATGTCTTCTCGGAAATGGGTTCATTTTTCAGATAACTTCTGTTACACTTGTAGAACTTATTTAATCAAAAAACAACATCAAATAATTTCTGAATTTATCGAACAACTATGCGAAAGTTATTTTAAAGTTAATATAAAAAAACCAAGACAAAAAATCGGTGCCTCATAAAATGTGTTCATGCACCTCGCAAATGGTCAAAAGGAAAAAAAAATCTTTAAGTTTGCTGACACCAGTGATTTGAATGGAGCCACAAAATCATACAGACGATTGTTACTTTTGCTGTTCAAATATAAAAAGATATAATGCGAAAAATGTAACAGCAATAACATATTTTATCGTGAATATAAGAAAAAACGCTTAAATCATAGCTTTGAAGAAAGAAAAAAAGAAGCTTCTTGATTTATTTGTTTTTTTAATTTTTGTTTATAACTAATTTAGTTCATTTAATAAATAAACATTCAATTTTATGTTCTTTATATTTTATTTTTTCATAAAAATTATCTGAAAAACTATGAATATTTAGGCCTACATAAAAATAAATCTCGATGTGCTACAAAAAAACTAGAGTTATATTTGAATTCGGCATACATAAATATATTAAAAAAAACAATATTATTTAAAAGGGAAATTAAAAGTTATATTTCGCAGGCCTGTGTAATCATATCACTTGTTATATTATAACTGAAAATAGTTTAAAATACTCATGAATCAATTTTTCAAACATTTTCGGCAATTAGAAAGATGCGAATAAGGCCGAAGAAAATGGAAAACTAATGAAATCAGGTATTATATGTACAATAACTGCCAATGACAACAAAAATTAGACAAACAAAATGTCAATCATTAGGAGAATTTTGAATTTTTGGTAAAATTTAAAAATCAGTTTATAACTTACAATCTCCTGGAAAGTGGGAGAGGGGAGGTCAGTCAGGTTACGTTACGTGTATATAGTTCCTTAGTCAGTCTTGACTTTAGTTTGCAAACGTCCTGCTGATGCCCACTTTGCTGGCTAAACATGTACTTACCTAATCTTTTCGATTGTAGGTACAATATAATTTATCTAAAAAAACCTGCGTACATCCGTACGTGTAACGTTTATAATCAATTCAGCTGTTTTACAGTATAAGCTTTTTTAATTTAATTTTCTACCTATTTGGATAGAAAAATACATTTTTGAGATATAAACTACAAACAAACTTATACCACCTGAATATGTCAAAGTTAAGTTTGTGTTATAAAATTGCATTTAATTTAACAATTAATATTAATAATACATTTTTCAGAACCTTAGTGCCAAATACTGCAAATTTACTTTTAGAAACCATAAATAGTTCTTATTATGTCACCTACGGATTTTGCGCTTCCCGAGTTAAGTAATTGTATTCAATATTACCTGGCTCTAACAACTTAATCCACTTGATTAAATTAACGCCGATTAAACTTGTACATACTAATCATTAATCTCTTTTCTATACTTACTAAAACTTTCTTCCTATCTAAAAGCTTGGCTGTTTCTGCTTAAGAGCTTTAGCTTATAGTGTTAGGTGAAGTGGAGGCGGCGGTATGACTTTGTCTAACCCCTCACTGACAGGTGGGCCTGCCGCAGGTGTCCGGGGACGAACAACGCCGTCTCTGTTCCGACCAAAAATACGGGGGCGGCGAACAAGGAATCGGACTTGGTATATCGTTAACAACTTACGGATCCGTGGCCTACCAGCTGAAGGACGCTAATCTCGAGGCATCAGGAACTTGCGACTTTGTCTGCAAAGCTTTGAGCATCGTCAATAGAACCGGTAAGTAAGAACTTTAGCCAAAGATCTAAATAGTCCAAGAAAATTAGGCATAAACTCACAAATTATCAATTTTCTTTTTTTTTTAAGGACAGAAAACAAAGTCAAATCTGTAAAAAGACTAATTTTTCTGGGCTAGAACATTCAGTGTATATGTTTTTTACGTTTCCGAACTTTCATATGGGTTTGCTTGTTTAGATTCAGGAACTGGGATCCGATAAAATATTTCACTGACAGGCTAGGATTTTATGAAAGAATAGTTCCGGGCTTCTTTGGCCCTTTTATTGTTGACATCTGTGACAAGTCTGCTTTCAAATTAGAAATTGATATAAATTGCTTCCGGAAACTAAGGGAATTTCCCTGTCGGTTGGCCCTACGCCAAGTTGAGACACTTCAATAAATTACTCCATCAATACCAATTTTTGATTGAAGGAAATTGAGTTTAATTCACTTTGCAGTCTTTTCAACAGTTGCTTGAATACGGATAGTCAACACAAAATTCAAACATTCCATTGTGGAATAAAATCGTGCATTATGTACTCAATTATTAATCATCTAATTTCAATCCAGTGAAGAGAAATTTTTCATGTATAATCAGATTGGCGAATTTGTAAATGAAATTAGAAACGTTATTGTAGAATTCTCTGCATTTGAGGATGAAATTAATCAAATTACCGGACAAATTCTGCCGCTTTTCGAACTGTTTGACTTGAGTTAGTTATTCTTCTTTCAAAAATTTTACCTTCGGAGATTATTATTAATTCAGGAGCCTATTATTCTAGATAAGAGCTTCACCCGACGTTAATTTCACCATTAATGTTAATAACGATTTGAACACAGGGTTATAAAAGCCTTGATACCATGTACTATCACGAATTATGTCTGCGATGCTCCTGGCTATAATTATAAGTATGTAATAACGTCCTAGATTCATAAAAGATTTTATTAGTAACATTAGTCAAACGAAAACAGATTATTGACCCTTTGGATATGTTAAACCTTATATTTTAGATTGGATTCAATCTAAATAGATTGAAAACAAACTACCACAACAGCTTTGTAGAAAATTGTTTTCTGTACCCTTATTTGACAGGATTCAAAGCGATTTTACGTAGAACCATTCAACATATAAAAGCGATTTTTGCCAAAATATATACCTATAATAAAACGCCGCCCTTAGCTACTCCAGTAATAGAGTTTCCTTGGTTGCATTTGACAAGCAAAGTTAGCACTATCAGGATGTGTCATTTAGTCCGAGTATTGTATCCTCTTCTGAAATAGTGGGACAAGAAATTTATTTTCAAGTCTGTTTTGTAAATAGTGATGTTACTTACAAATGTAGTTTTAACACACAATATAGATATTGTTAAAATCTGTCACGTTATTTATAAATAAATTTTCTCTGTCCTTGCAGTACAGCCTATACGAGTACATACATATTAAATGCGCATACCACAGTGTATATTTTCTATTAAGGTATTTAATAATATATTGAAATACATTATTAATTTTGTGGTGTGGATTTACATTCATCGTAAATAATTGCGTTCCTAGAATTTCAGTTAAATCAGCTGCTTCTGGCATAATAATAGATGATAAAATAAATAATAATCGTTCTAGGATATGTTGTCCCGACGATTTAAAAAAATAAAAACATGTTAAAACACTAGCAATAAACATTTTCTATAAATATTTCTCGAAATGCCGTAATGAACGTTCTGGAGGGAATGAAAAAATCAATTTTAATTCATATTTTGTAATAGAATATAAATGTGAGTAAGTCTGATTTGTATCACATTGTTCCTATGACAGAGAAATATAAATGGCAAACAATTTTCGTATTCTACAAGCTGTGAAGGATCATAAAAAATAAAATTCGTCAAAATGGCATAATACTTCTCTTAGCTATCATTAAGTGATATTTTTGTCATATATCTTCACTATTAGAGCAATAATTATGGCTTATGTTTCACAACTACACTCAACCAAAAATTTGAATAATTAACCGCCGTCATACATACGAGTACATATAGGATTATAAATTTTGTAAGATCTAGAATGTGTATTAGGATCTTACAAAGGAAACGTTGTTATTCTGTTTATGTAGGGTGTCCCACAATCCAGGTTTACCCTTAGGTTATTGCACATTTATTACTCTATCCAGACGAAAATTGATGTTTATATGTTTGGGATTTGTTTACAGCAATCGATAGCCATTACGTTAGTTTTTCCAACAATGGCTATAAATTTACTTTATTCGAACAAATAGTTTCCATGATAAACTAGCTTTTAATACCACCAGTTTGTGCAGATTTATGAAATAAATAAAAAAATAAAATTTCAAATATATATTAGTTTTTGACAGATGGTAAAATTTACTGCAGATTTATATGTGGCAAATATGAACAAAACAAGTTATCAAAGTGTTGTAAACACCAGTTCTCGGCTAAGAGTATCCCTATAATAATATCGACAAAAAATAAGAATTAATAGTTAAATGATGTTTTATAGCAAATAAACAAAAAAATCGCTACCACATTTTTTAAATATTTATCTTTAATGATTAACAAAAGAAGATTCAAGTTGTGTTTGTCTACTGTAGCTATGATTTTAACTATAGTTTGAAGTGGTCGAAGTGTTACACTAAGTAAGTAATAGAATTATTTTATAGAACAATGGATCCAAAGCATTGACGAAAGGATGTTACAGAACATTTTTGAATTTAAAAAGAGAATGAACATGTGCCTTGAACAAGATCGTGAACATTTACTGTGACGTTCAACCACAATAAATTTGTTTTTCTTCTATTGTAACGAATTAGTTCTATTTTTTAATAAGATATGAAGAATTTAGGTAACCAGTTATACAGATGCGTGTGATATCTGTCGTGAGCCTTCGGGCATTTAGTAAAATCCGCATAAGTGTTAGGCGGCACACGTCCAAGGTCTACTTCAACACCATAATCATTTATAGGAACCCTGTATTTTTTTCGCAATCATATAATATTACAAGCAAAAATACAATAATAAAAAAACCTACCTCTATAATAATACACGTGGTATTTCGGTAAAATATTAACACTTTGAAGGCGCTGCACAATGATATTTTATTAAATTAGTTAATAACAAATC
This sequence comes from Zophobas atratus, assembly GCA_022388445.1. Taxonomy (NCBI): domain Eukaryota; kingdom Metazoa; phylum Arthropoda; class Insecta; order Coleoptera; family Tenebrionidae; genus Zophobas; species Zophobas atratus. The sequence goes on along the minus strand of CM039442.1, from coordinate 23,648,312 downwards.
ATACCAAATTTGCATTTTATCAGTTTTTTACCAAATAAAATGTTTGATAGTCAAACAGAGTTTACTCCTACAAAATTTCGGGAATTTGCACAAAAATTAACACTCAATCTCTTATCTGCTGTGGCATAAAATTGTAAAGCAACGTACAACTTACTCATTAGCGGTGATAAAGTCTTTTTATTACATTATTCATTCAGAAATTAGCCGTATGGTAAACGGCTCTCTCACTAGTCTTTGGTCTTGTTTATCATTATCGTTATCACTACTTTCAGAAGAATTTGCAGCAATTCCCACCAAAACTTCTGTTGCAGCCATTGCAATAAATACTTTCATTTAACATTTATAGTTCAAATCGACAGTGGCGCCGCCACAGGTCGGAATGTGGGTCATTTCTAACCGATAACGCATCATTACTAGAGAGCATGATACAAGTAAATATGGTATGGACATACGCAGGTTTGCTGACGTCACCTGGCTGTATTCAGGCGGGAAATTGAAATATTTACCGAGCCCAACTAAAGTCACTAGATCTACTATTACTTTTAGAAAGTACGGCAAACTGCCTGTGGTCGGAATTCGACAGAGAGGAACCTAACCTATGTGTTAAACAAAGATAGCGCGAGGCTAGTAATTTTCGCTATCTGTCAACGAAAGGTTGATGTGTTTACGATTTGAGGTTACGACAGACTGTACTAGAATTATTGAGTTAACGGACCGGAAAGAACACTATTCCAGTCCCAAAGTAACTCCAGCCCTATTCAACGAGAAAGTGTCACCGGTAACCAGCAAACAGTCGTGGAAGACGTGTTACCACCAAGGCAATTGACGGCCAAATGACAGTAACAGGATCGCCATACTGGAAGCAAAAAATACCTGCTGTCGAAAAGACGGAGCATAACAAGGACACAGATATTTTCTTATTATTTGCTATCATCCCCGCTATTTTTTTAACAACGCTAGGTCGCTAGCAAACCACCAATTTGTTTTTACGCATCAGTTTGGTAACAATAAACAATAACCCTCATAACCACAAAAACTCATAACTGCCTCATAACCCTTAAAATTGATATTTGACATCAGATGTCAACACAGAAGTGGAAGGTCATTCATTCCACATGACGTCAGATAACGTTGCGCAGAAGAAGACGAGTTTTGGTTCATGGGATGTCCATACCATATTTACTTGTATCATGCTAGAGAGCGGATTTCTGTCGGGCTAGACAAGGCCAAACTCGGTACGGCTCGTACGGGATGGGAATTTATTGCAGTTACCGGCTGCACTTCGTTTATTTGAGATTAGAATAACGCTGCTTCGTTGCACTCTGCTGTTAATTCCAGTTCTCATTTACTTAGCCGTTTGATTAATAAATCGTTATTTGTATTTATGGAATCAAGTGACAATTAAATTCGGTGATTACCTATCACCCGCTACTGAGTCCCGGCGATGCAGCGCGTCCCCACCTATATCGTGACGTAGCCCGACAGAAATCCGCTGTCTAATCATTACTGACCGCTTTCAAACTTTTCTTTTTCGTTGAAAAATGTATTCCTTGAATCGCTGACTTGCTAACCTTTCAAGGGTCAGTAAAGCTACTAACTGATTGTGAATAAAAATAATTACGCTCTAAAATGATTTTTATCACCTATGCCTTTAGTAAAGCTCATTGCGAATAAATATTTTTTTGTAAATAGTGGTTTTGCTTTAATATTTTAATGCTGAAAATGGAAAACTGCATTTTAATGTATCCGCTGAGGCTTCGATTGCAGTTTCCCCATTAGTTGTAGTGATTGTGAGTTTTATCGACCCAGTTCTAAATGTCAAAATAGTAAAGAGTGTTAACGATTGCTAATTAAATTTATTTGGAACCTTTCTTGTCGCAGTTTAGATCTTACTTGCCTCATTTGCAAGTGATTTTGTATTAGTAAATTATACATGGAATTTCTAAGCATGTTTTGAAATAATTAAGCTATTTCGTTTATTTGTTGGTTTATGAAACGTTTTAATAGTAATAAATTTCTCCAAAAGTTCTACCGATTAAGTATCAAAGAGAGCAGGAAAAAATAAAATTGGTGTCATCGTGTTATTTTTCTATGAACGTAAAGCCGAAAGTCAACCACTGTAATTAAGTTTGAAGCATTAAATTGTCTATTGATTACTCTAGCTTAAGTGACAGCGTATAAAACCCATTTGTTATGCATTTTATATGCGAAGCCTGGCAGCCGTTGTCAGTTGTTAAAAACGCGTCGATTTTCTGAAGAAATAGGCCCATAAATCTTCAACACGTTATCATAACCTCTTTGTCGTTTTACATCTTATTTTACTAAAAGTCTCTTTTGTCAAAATATTATTGTAAAACGCAATTTTTCTGGAATTTTCATGTTTTTATTTCCCGAGCCTAAGCTGAGCAACTTTTGTAATAGGGGCCAACCAAAACTACATGGCTACTTTCATGTTTTCTCTGTATTCCATAACGGCACAACGCTTAGAGTACGTCTGTCTGTCTGTCTGTCTGTTATCTGCCGTTTGTCTATATTGATTTTTATTAGACAAAAGACATTTGCATAAATTTTAGCTGTCCCTTTTTAAATTCCAATTTTAAAATCCATGGAAATAGAAATAAACGTGAAACTAATTGGGGGTAATTTCAAGTTGGATTTGCTAAATCGCAAGTGCCGTTGCTGTGGTAATTTCGATTGTAGTTGTTGCGATTCGCTATATCATTCGTCATCGCGACTGCTGTCATCGCATCTTCCATGGCAACGGGGACTTGCGAATTGTAAATCCAACTTAAAATTGTCCGGTAAGTTAGAAAGTAAACGTGTATTAAATAAAGAAGTTAGACAAGAGCAGAATTTTATATCGCAAAAAATTTTTATCTCGCAATGATTATGAATAAAATAGTATACATACACTCGGTGGAAGTGTTTCATTCCCGTCTCACGCCTGTTGTTGACCTCGACGCTACGCGTCTCCGTCCAACAATCTGGCGTTCGACAGTAATGAAACACTTTCCGCCTCGGTATGTAATATACTATTAAAATGTCCATTATCTTAAATAGATTTCTGCCTGAAAAAAAAATATCAATACAAAATAGTGCACTTGTTTCCAATTTCAGTTATCTCATAACTTTTACGATCTCCATGTTATTACATTATTATATAATCGGGTGCTCTACTCAAGTGTTCCTCTGACACAAATAGATTTTCGTACTTGTGATCGTGGTTATACATAAAGTGCAACGAAGCGTAAAATGAAAATTACAGTCCCGAAACAATTTTCGCAACAAAGTAATTTTTGTTATGGTAAAATATTTAGTAAACCCTCTTCACACATGACATTAAAATCGGTGGTAACACGCATATTCGAGCAACGAAATTGTTAATTCTAGCAATATTGTTAAAATAAAAGATAATAGACTTTAAATGTGCATAACTACAAGTTAACCGTCTGAAATATGTGTCCCTCAGGATTAAACTATCCAAGGCGTGTAAGGCAATTATGCCGTTGAAATTTCCCTACAATTCCAGTATAATGCAGTTATCTCCATTAAAACCAAAATCCAAGAATTTAGTGAGGAACTGGGACACAAACTTTATTAGGATAATACTTGTACAGTCATGATTTCCCCGAAACGAACACTTAACAAAAAGTTACAATAAAAGCGTGTTAAATATTTGCATAGCTTTGCATGTTTTCGCATAAACACAATAAAAAACTTTGAAATATCGTTTGACGAATTAAGATTAACGACCCGTCTAATAGCAAACTTAATCAGCAACATCAACGTTTTGTACCTTATTAAGAACCGAAGCTGAGGATCACGCAAAAGCTCCGCTTCTCGCCAATTCTCCAACTTAATTTCTTTGAACTAAAACGTTGTAATTTCCTTTTTCTTTCAGTGGTGGTTACAGTCGTCCTGGTGTGCTTATCCACTCTACCTCTGCTAATGTTGATCATGGGTGAGTAGCGTGTATTATGTCCTGCGTGTTGCATGCAACTTAATCTTTCGCCGCTTTCACGACCAACTTCTTTGACCATTACGACGATTAGAAACTTTTAGAATGTAGAAGTGCGTATTAGCTCTTGAACTAAAGGAAATTCGGAGGGAGTGTCACCGCCTCTCGTTTTAACAACTTTTAAATTGTTCGGAGAGATCTAGGTCTCGGGATAATAAGAGAAGGGTCATCGGGAACCCACGAGGATAGATCGAGTCAAAGGTTAAACGTCATAAATAATACATTGCTTAGGAGATTTCGTTTTTTTACGTTTACATTTTAAATTTATCTGTTGGGGAGGGAATTGCGGTGGTGAATCATTATTTATGCCGATGGTAAGTGAATGGCTACAGTAAGGAAACATTTTAAGATGTATTATTAATGTTGCAAATAAGTTAAAGTAACGATGACGTAGCTATATTTCACAGCAATTATGTTTGTCATTATTAAATCGAGCATACTACTAAATATGCCGCTGATAAAGTCGTGTTTATGTAACTGCTACAAAATTTGTATCATGTCTGCAAAAAAAAATTAAACTCATGCTTACGTCTCTCATCCGAACACTCTTCGTTATCTAACTAGTTAGCACTATACACGTACTCATTTTCACGGATGCAGAGAAAGTCTATAATTTAATAAAAGCTTCGTGACGTGACATTTTCTGATTAGTTTTGTATAATTTCCGCATGACTTCCGAGTTTCTCGCCTGAGTTTTCTTTCTTATTACAATTTTAGTTGGCATTGTGTTCCATAAATACTTAATCAACGTCTTGGTAAAGATTTTTATACTTTCTAATTTACTTTTTGCTTCTGTGTTTTTCTACACTTTTGTAGACGACATTCAATGGATAAAAAACATGATGGATTAAACAACTATAATAAGCCGGAAGTTTGGAATTATGTTTAAAGTTATCACATAAATATTCAGTTTTTCCCATTGCGTTTTCAAAGGCGTGCTATTTTCAAATAACCCTGTTTGCAATTTTATTTTTAAAATACAATAGAATCATCTATAAAATATCATTTCTTTTGTTCTATGACGATATATAGGTACTCACGTTTTTTAATGCACCTTACTTTGTTAATAAAGCATAATTAAACAGCAGCGAAGAGCTTATACGCTACTTTTATGTTCATTTGTATACAAAGGAATAAAACTCTTGACTGCACTTCATTTAAATGACTGAATGTCCGTAAGCCCCATTTCTCATCATCCTTTCCGCTCTAGCTTCTCCTGCTGAATATTTTCTCTCCTCCGTAACTTGCACCTAGACACGTCTGCAATAAAAATGCACGCTTCGGCACCTTCTCCGCTCCATGCCATTAACCTCACGTCGCTTCACAGGTATTCAATTCCTGAAAGACTGTCCCAAAGAGCCACACATTCCCATCTACATGGTGGTTGGGGGCAGCGTCGGCTGCGTGAAAATGGGTTTAACTCTCTACAACCAACTGCATACCCGTCGCATGGATGCTACCACCGCCGCCAACTCAACATCCATAGGTAAGTGGCTCGTGTTTCGTCCTTTAGTTTCAACTTTGTTCTGTTTTTTAACTTTTTTACTGGTTTACAATGTTTACTCTTCTTATATCGTTAATTTTTAACGAAAGATTTTCTTCCTTAAATTATTACACTAAAAACTTGTTTGTGTATTATTATGTACGTCACTGGAAACGTAGTTAAAAATCATTGAATGTGTGGTAACCGAAAGCAAACAAAACAAATTTGCTGTGATTCATTCGGTTGTTTCAATCTAAAATTTATTTTTAAAAATCATATTCAATATTGGTATGGTGGTTAAAAATCGTTTAGCTACGGAAGGAAACGTAAACAAGAAAACACATTCGTGTACTAACATAAAGCTGTTTTTTTTTTTAAATCGGCCGTTCAGTTACTTATCAATCGCTCAACAAAAATGTCTCTTCGAAATTTATTTATTCGGCTTGTCACAGAGCCTCAGATGCAGGAAGGTAAAATGTTAAATTTCCTCTGAAAAATTTATGTTGGCTTCTTAAAACACGTCAGTAGTCCACGTTGAGAATAACCTTCTACCTTTGTAGGCGATTACAAAATTTATTTAAACAGAGATTTTCTGGCTCTTGAAGCGCAACCAATACATCCATAAACAGGTCAGCTTTAGTCAAGGTACTATAATCAAAACACCAAGCTTATACTGTTTTATCAAAATATCAAATGTGTGCGTTGTGTAGGTTCTAAGACAAATTGTAAACCTTCACTTCATAAGTATGACTTTTTGATGATGACCCTTATGTGTGAGGTAAAAAATATGGGCATCTTATTCAACCATAAATAAAGTAGCATATCACAATATATATTTTAAGTGTGATTTACTTGACAAAATTTTAATGAAATGACGTGATCAAGTATCTAATTGGATATATGTGTCCTTGAACACAAAATTTTGTAATTTAAAAACTCACTTGAAACACGCTTCATTACATTTACTTTAACATTACATACCTATACCTACATATCTTTATCTTAACTTATAAGTGTGTTCTCATGAAAAAATAAAATTTGCAAAATCAAATTTTATAATTTTTCGCACAAGGCAGGTATGTTTTATTCTACTTCAGGGCTCAGCGGCGAGGTAAATTCTGAATAAATAACCTCGACCAATTTTTATCTGCGTAGAGGCGAGCCTGGCATAAATTTTGTGAAGACTATTTGTGTTCATAGACTTTCCTACCACTTTTATTTTTAATAACTTTTCGGAGCAAAATTAATCGTCAAAAAGTTGTGGACAAAAAAATTAAAACTTTGAGATGAAAACCTTTCAGACGAGATAATGCTTCTATTTTCATATACAAAAAAAAGGCTTCTTAACTTGTTTATAGAGGGTTTGCTAATAAACAATTTAACTTATCTGCTTTTTTTATGCGGTTTATTTTTATAGATTTGTTGTCATGCGAAGTAAGTTTAATGAATCGTGTGCTTTGGACGACTGTGCTTGGAAAATATACTGTCGATTAAAACAAACCTCCACGTTGTTTTTACAGAATCCATCTTTCCTATAGTTGGCACCTTAAAGTAGCAAAAAATTAAAAAAATTACAAATATTTAACGAAACGAGTCTGTTTTATACAAACAAAATCTAATTTTAAACCCTAAACCTCTAAATAGTCAAACAAATTGAAAGAAAGCGTAGAATAAAAAAAAACGTGAAGCAAATAATCTAGAGAATTACGAGTACATTTATAGAATAAAATTTAAAATTTGGAGAAAGTAGGTTTCTCATACTGACCGGCAAGAAAAATTGGCCACCTTGAAATATCGTACTGTTTCTGCAAATTCTGTATGTATTTGTCTTTTTTTAGCTAATCATTTGTATATCCTGTGTCAGCAATGAATTGTTCTTCAATAAAATAACAGTCGCTAGTTAAATTAATAGGAATAATTTTTAAAATGGTTTTACGATTTTGAGTCCTTCATCACCTTTGTTAACGAATAATACCGCTTTTAGTAAATTTATGTCTTCTAAACAGGACCGGTTTATCTTGGGTTATATGACTATAATATACGCATTGTTGATAAGAGAAGGAATTGAAAAGTCTAAGCCATGAGACCACAATTTTCGTTGGTACACTAGACTCGAGTCTTTAACGTCTAAAGTACTTATATAAAAAAACTGTAAATTTTTGAAGCGGTGAACATTGTCACGAAATAAATCCATACGCCGCGCCGCCCCTGTACGACACCTATGGGTCTTCTAGTATGTATGTGTTTCTTCTATTATATAGTATGACTCATCGGCTGGGCGACGCGCCGTTCGGTAAAGGAAGCCGGGAAGCGGATGTCATGATGGGCCCAGAAAACTCTCGAAGCGGCGTTCTGGATCCATCGAGAGGCACGTATAGGTTTAAATAGGGGCCACCGTCGGAAACGATGATTATTCAGTAAATTTGAGTTATCGAGAAATAAATTGCTGAGTTTAACCCACGCCAATTTTATTCATGCGTTCAAGGTAACAATATTATATATACTTCGACATAATTTGCCAAAGAATAAATGTTGAAAATTTCACTGTTCCAAAATTAGCTATTAAAGGTACCTACCTTAAAACTCAAACAGATATACGGCATATAAAAAAATAAAATTTTATATATACGGAAGTACCATATTTATATAATTATCGGAAAAATGAAAAAAAAAAAACACTTTCTGAATTTATCTGAACTAAAAGATATGTTTAATTAAAAAAAAGTCGCACTGAGAAAACACTTTCTACACATTTGTGTCTTTTTATTACTGGACAGGGGGTAATAAAAAAATCGGGGATAAGTTCAATGGTACGTTGTTGAGAACGCACTAAAGAACTCGAAACAAAAGTCACTGCACCGAACTTTCAAAAATATTAAACTACAAAGTTGAAGAATTAACTTCGTAATTCTGATCCGTTTTAATGTACTGCCTCTTTTAATACATAGTTTATATATTTAATTAGTAATAATTTAATAATAGTTATTTGCATGATTACGATCCAGGAATTATGTTACATATTCAATTAAATTTATATTAGAATGTATCAGAATGCCGAAATTATTTTTTCAACTTTTCAAGATTTTTTTAATATTTTTTTTTTTTTGTGATTTCTCAACAATGTGTCGCCACTTATTCATGATATTGACCGCCTATATACCATTTTAGAGGAATAAGTACACATAAAACTAAAATTATTTCAGCCGCGTTAAATGCCAATAAACACTTTTTAAGCCGAAGATCTCTTTGTATCGTGTCTTTGATGTGTGCTTTGTGATGTTAACCATAATTCGCCCATTAGTCGTCTTACTTTTCATCTAATTTCCGTTCCCTATAAATCTTTCGTTTTTCCTCTTACTTGAATTTCAATTAATTTATTGCTTTTACTTTCTCTTAACTATTGTTCCACCTTTTCAAACCAGTTTACAACATAGCTACTCAAAAATACAAAATTATTTGTTAAAACATTTTTCATCTTTTCGTTTTTCTAGTCATATTCTTATTATTAATGTTACGCAGAAAACTTATTTCTAAAATTGTATAAAAATGATCGTACACAGTTTTCGTCAGACTGTCTCTTAAAAATTGTAAAAACGTTACACTTTTGTGTAATTTTCAACATTCTCTAAAAATTCTGACCCAATTTAAATTATTGAACCTAACGGATGGAGTTTGATTAATAATTGACTTCCAATGTCCCTCGAGGAAAAAAGTTAGGGTGTAAGATTAGGTGACTGCCATTCTATCAACCCTCGTCGCCTTATCCATTTACCTGGGATGTGATTCTCGAAGGTGTTTAAATATATGTCACAGTATAGATTTTCATGAATAACTAAAGAACCACGAATAATTTTAGACCCAAAAGATACCTGTTCAGATACCTGATGTTCAGCTTCTGACACTTTGGAGCGTGTCTTCTCCAAAAATATAAGTATTCCAGTTGTCACAGTTTTCTCTTACTCACAGACTATCTCAATAAAAAGGTCACTCATATCTCTAAAATGCCTTTTTGAAAGTAAGAATTTTTTGAATCACTGGTAAGTTCGCGATGACACTATAATTTCCAAGGATGAAACTGTGTATGTTTTAGCACTCTTTAAAAGGATATTTTTAATTACCAAATCGATAGAGTGGGATCTATTACTACTTGTCTTAGTACCGATTTGATTGACTTCATTAGCAATATTTAGGCGTATAGACGGTGATCTTTGTTGTTAGCCACCAATCCCGTTTCACTAAATTTTGTCATAAGTTCCAATTTGTTGATAGGATGATAAGTATAAATACATTTAACACATCTTTGTTAGGATATCTCTCTTTAAATTCTCGCGATCACTGAAAATCTGATATTTAAATTTTAAGCATAAAAAGGCAAAGTTTATTCGCTGATATATTTTTTTATTTTTTGCTACTTCCAGCTTATCGTTCTCCACCACGTGTTCATGCTTTATAATTTGAATAAGATTTTTTTTTAAATCCTGACCTTTTAACTTTGTAGTGGTTCATCGTATGTCGCCTTGTTGCCACTACTACGGTAAGAACCACAACACATTTCGCTGATTGTATTTCCATAAAAAACAATGTTAAATTGATAGTATGCACTGGCAAGTAGAACACTATTTTATTTTACATATATTTTTTTAACCTGTTTTGTAAATCTAAGCTCCAAAAAAAAATATGGAGAGAACACTTGATGATACCAAATATGGGTTAAAAAATTACTATTCTCCTACTATCCTTGTCTAGCACATACGTTAAGCTCCTCTCTTTTCATTTCCGTCCCGCTACACGCTTTTAAAAGTAATAGATTTAGTCACTTTACACCACGAAGATTTTCAGCGATATCAGCCCAGTTGCGACACGTATTGAAAATTTTTAGGTGTGGGTTTCGAGATCCGCATATCATTTTTCAGTCGACTGGCTGGTGCTAAAAGAAGTGCCTTCTCAAATACGGCCTTTCCTATTAACAATTTGTGAAGTTAAATATTTAGACAGAACTTCTTTCGGAACTGAATAACAAGTTATATCGCTTCTCATGGCGCTTTTTACTATAAAATTTATTTCATTCTCTTTTGGGATTACGCCGTTAATTTTACTGAAAAAGGTGCTAGTTAATATTGCGTAATTACCAAATTAATATTGTTGGTTTTGTATTTGTAATCACTTAATCAACCTTCTGCAAAGCATATTATGAATATGGGAAAATGTGGTACATACTTACTTTTATTAAGATCGGTTTTAGTTAAAGTTATAAGTATTTTCAATAAGATATTCATGTTATATATGCAATATATGTGGATGTGGATATATTCTGTTTAATTTGTATATACAAACAACGAAAAAGGACACTGTAATTAATAGAAATCATATTGTAGTGTGAATTACACTTGAATCTAATTTTTAAAGGTTAAAATATAAAAGCCAGTTTCCTCTATTAAAACAAAAAGTGTTTCGATTCGACCACCATAGGAAGAAGGACGACGGGAGTAGGTGTGAAATAATAAAGTAAATTGCTTCCGAAATTTGAAAAGAGATATTAATTTGAATGCAATTAGATGAAATTAATATACGTGAACGTAAATAAAGTATAAATTTAAATAAAAGACAAAAAATAAATTAAAATATACCTCATCTGAATAAAACGCAGTTTTCGTACAATAATTAAAAAGTACAGATGCTTCTGTTAGATACAACATGTTCACTGGAAAACGAATCGAATTATTACGGAAAAAAATTCACGTGCATGTGCATAATGACATCTTCCTTTATAAGAGATTTTAACTTTATGGAATATAGTTTAATTTAAAAACTTCACTGAAATGATGACACGAACTTGATGTACCGAATAAAGGCCATTAACCAAAGTTTAGAAATTTTATGAGATGATTAAAGAAATTGTCAAAAAGATGTTTTATAAAAAATACACCGTGAGATGGGATATCACTTGCGGTCTTAAAAATGTATGACTCTATTTATTTTATCGATTTCCCTGGAACGGTTCATCCAATTTTCTTATATGTAATTTTAGCAAAACATTAGCGTCGAGGGTGATGTTACATTTAGTAAATTTATGAGAACACGTACATGCATATCATGCTTAGCCTATTTATCCCACCAAAAATTTCATGATATAATTCTAATGGATTATTATGTCAATTTATATCGCAAAATATACCCTGAATCACGGTTTAGAATATTCATTATGTCGCTCTTTTGTAATACAATAAAAACAAGTTTCGTTGCTGATTGTTCATGAAATGGCAATTTAAATTTTCTGCTGCATTCATTCCGCATATTGAACTTTTAATGCGATGTGGAAAATGTTTCATAATTACCGAAATTTCAGTGTGTTGAAACAATTACTTTTTACTTTTTAGTCAATATTAATACACATAGTTTGCCATTTGTTGCAAATTCTATTGTAGGGAAAAATCGTCAGGAATGGATGACAGGAGGAATATGTTGTTAGGTTTTACTCATGTCAAGCAGTACAACTTCTGTAAAATAGGTGCCAATTATTGTTATGAATTTTCAATATAAGATGATTAAGGTAAAAGCAATATGTGTTGATATTTAACAATGCTTTTTCGTGATAAAAGGAAGTTTTTATGCACACACTACTTATTTTTGACTAATAAATACTTTATTTAATTGTAATATGAAGACTACAGAGTGTTAGCGAGGAACACATGTTAAAGACCATGGATTATGGTGATATTATGAATTGAGTTTAAATTCATGTGTCATACTCACAACATGAAATGCAATGTAGGTCACGGCATAGCAGGTTTAGGTGAAGAACCATTCCTCCTGCGTTTGCAATCCATTTTAAGATACGAGCAGATATGCTTAGAATTTGCAAAGAAAAGACAGACAGCATTTGAGGTTTACTATAGTAGCATTAGAGAGGGTAGAATAGTAATCGCAAGTGCTATTTGATTCCAAGCATATATATCTTCTGTCCTTCTAAGATTTCCGATTCCAAAGTGTGTGCAACAAAGCAGCAAACACTATAACTGTGTCCCTCTCACTTTATGATTGTTGCGAGGAAATTCCAGTGACGGACGGTGACGGTCCGGAACTTCGCCGTTAACGCGTGGGGGTGGCGTGCCTCGGTGCCAAGCCCTGACCTGACTAGTGACGCTGTAAAGAAACGCGTCTGGCCGACCTAAGCTTATGCGGTCACCTTTACGCCACCTAGGTGGCGCCTTCGGTCGGGAGTGGCGATGCTCGGGCGCCAGCTCCCTCTCCGGCCAGGGAGCACCAGAGTTGCTCGAAAGCCGGAGACACGGATCTGCAGGTAGCCTGGTGAGCGCCCGTGGAAACAAGGAATACAGTGAAACTGCGGCGACCCGGGAGAGGAGCGCGGCAGTAGAAAACGACGCATGCTCAACGGTTTCGGTTTCGTGTGGCCGACAGAGAAAACACGGTGATGGCGGTGTGGTTTTTCGCTCAGGGGCAGCGGTTCAAAACCCTTACACAGACAGGCAGAAAACCCAAAATGGTACTTACGGTGGTCGGTTTTCACTTCCAAAGAAAAAAAAACATTCGACTTCTCCTCCACAGCTACAACGCAGCCACAACACAAGGGCGAGACACTTCCTCTCTTGTGAAGACTTCAAGAAGCCAACTCCTTCGTTTCCGGCCGCGTCGGCGCGGCAGTCGCGGATTCGCCCCCAAATTTCTCGGTACGCATCCTGGTTTCCGGTCCGCGAAAATTCGCTTTGTTAGACTGTGTCGTAGCATATCTTCACTGTCATTATTGAAGTTAATGTTTACCGGAGAATTGGCTATTTCTGTTGCCCTGTTTATCTTAAAAAGATAATAAAATAGCACCTTACTGTGTCTTGTTGAAATTTATTATTCTATTTCCTCTAATTCTATATCCGCTGTGGAGGATGTGAAAGGTTACTCATTAATAAAATAAGTGTCTAGAAATTATAACATATCATACTCAGCATTACAATTACATGTAGCCATGTATTTTCAAAGGAACAAAAAGATACAATCTCAGTCATGTACGAACGTGTTCCAAAATGCGTTACGTTGCATCTCAATCGATCTTAAATCATTGACAGATTATTATAGCAAGGTTCTAAATGTGGACATTCATCAGAAATGGTTTTAAGAATGAAAAGTAGTTCTTCAGAAACTAAAAGTTTAAGCAGATCAGCAACTTTTAACAAATATGATGTTGCTCAATTCTAACTGATCCAAATGCAATAAGGTAAAATGTGGAACTGTAATGAAACCGCCTGAACTACGGTTCACAAACCACAAATGTTTTCGCTGAAAAAGGACTGAAGCAAATTGGGCAAATTATCTTTTAAGAATTTTCTTTTATTAAGGCTGAGATCAGCAGAATTCCATCAGCCTATATTTTTTCTACATTTTAACTGAAATTATTGAACTTGCAAGGCCTCTGGAATGCATCGGCACTTTTCCTCCTCCCAGCCTCTATCAGCTGCATAAATATATCGGTCGATGGACCCCCTAAAACTCGTATTCAAGCGTGTATCGATCTCATGACAGGCAGGTAATTCGGGAAAACTGATCACAATTTGCAACATTGCTGAATCATATAATAAATCTTTTGCTGAAACTGGAAATATATTTACGAAGAAGATGATTTTCTGACGATTTTACTAATTAATCGACCTTTAGAAAATGAGACACTTCAAAAACGTTTGTATTCAAAGCCTAACAAGCACATTTAGAGAAGAAACACAATTGATAACCATAACACCACAGTTTGCAAGTGTTTCAACGAGTTGAGTTAGCACTTCTTATTTAATTATCTTCTGGACTATGATATTAACTGATACACTAAAAATGTGAACTAGATCACAGAATAAGAAAAAAAAAACAAACAGAGAAAACTAAAGGGGAAATACCTAGGGTCACATAATTCTCATGGGTTTAAAGAATGATTTCAAGTGAAACTTTGCTCCAAAACCAAATTGGTTCATTGTTTGCGAGGCGTTGAAAACAATTTTCAAGATTACTATCCAATTGAATTTTTAAGAAAAAACGTAAAAAAAGAACTTAATTAAAAACTTGTATGAACTTTTTATTTTGAAAATTTTTGTTGCCTTTTGTGTCGTCAGTGAGGGCTCTACTTGTGACAGATGTGTTTGTTAA